>JANAVB010004599.1:24368405-24432760 GCA_029216955.1 Iris pallida | reverse complement strand
GGGAGATATGTACATAATATTTTTGAGTTTTGCGTGTTGTACTCTTTTTCCTTAACTAAGATTTTTTTCACTGGATTTTTTTCTTAGTAAGGTTTTAACGAGGCAACAAATGCGCATACACCACCAACTAATTAATGGTGTATATCAAAGGGGGAGTGTTGTAAATATAGATAAATCACCATAATTATTTGGTGTCTATAACCTATGTCTTTTGGTTATCCATAATATATGGCCTTTGGCATTCTTCTTTTTAATTGTCATCATGATATTAACCTCCATTGTAAGCCTATATAAGAGGCTCTTATCAAGTTGATTAGTACAAGTGAATGAAGAAATAATTCTCTATTGTTCATCTTTTGCTTTACAATAAATACACTGAATTTGGCACAAACTTCATTATTTTTATTGTTATCAAATTCAAATAATAAAATGAGGCAGGAAAGAGGGACTTGGTACAGATATCGAACGATAAGTGTAGAAAAAGCCTAGTTGATTAGAAACCATCATAGAATAGCAAAAACATATACAGACTAGTGACAATAGTGATGGCAAAGAAAATAGACGGTGCATAGGTGATAAAACTTTTATGGGATGAGATGGATAGATGTGGTCATGCTTCATGAACAGGGTCTACAGCCGACCATTCCTCGTGGAATGATTCTACATAATACAGCAATAAGAACACAAATCTGTACACTACAAGATGTTGGATGATGGTAAATGGGTCCATAAACAGGATGAGAGCCCAAAAAAAAAAGCGAATCATTTTGTATAAGGGTACAAGGTTTAGGCCTAATTAGACTTTGGGTACTGGAGTTGTCAATTGATGGATTTGTGTACTCGAAATTTTTTAGTGACACATTTTAGTGAAGAAATTGAACTTTCAGTGACGAAATGAGCAATGAGTCTTTTAATGACGAATGTTCATCACTAAATGTGTCACTAAAGAATTTTGAGTACCCAAACCCATCAACGGACAAATCCAATAGTCTAATTAGATCCTAAACCTGGTACCCTTATACAAATAATCCAAAGAAGCAACTGTGTATTAAACTAACGGGAAGGATAAAGTCGGGAGGGGGTAAAATGTCTACCTGTGGATAACACACAAGTTGACAGCAAAGTAGTGTGCATCATTGAATAGCCTAGGATGGCACAACATGTGCACAACAAAATTTTGAGAAGGGCAGAAGAAGGGCCACTCATTTGAACAAAAGAGTACGAGAAAAGAACCGACTTGGATGGCAATTACAAAATCTGAAGAGTAATTGTAACAGTAAATGTTTCTTAGTTACAAGAATAGAAGAGGAACTTGTATAGGTAATCCATATATACTTTCAACAAGGCCTGATGATTGGTGATGATGTCAGCATTTGCATGTTTTAGGGGCAGCGAGTATAAAGTAAACTAATGTCTTACCTGAGCCCTTGTCCTTGGAACGGTGGCTTCGGTCCTTGATCTTTTCCCTTTCCCTCTCTAGCTCCTTCTCTCGGTCCCGATCTCGGTCGGAATCTTACCTCTGCTATCACGATCAGACTCTCTGCCCTTGCTATCACGGTCTCTAGCCTTTGACCTCTCCCTCTTTCTCTCGTTCTCTCTCCCGGCTCCTTTCAGTAATGGGTTTAGGCAAGGAATCTTCTTTCAAGTCTTCAGCGGGAACCATTTTAGCATCATCATCATTTTTATTTGCCTCCTTCAATTTGCCAAGAGGCAATTTTAACAATGCATCTTTTTTAGAAGAGTCATCTTGACTAGTTGCCCCGTCGTGGGAGTGATAGCATCTTTAGAAGACCCATTAGGCAAATTTTCCTAAAAATTAGCAACAACAACCTAATCAATTATATGCAAGACTTGTCTTCAGTTTTCAAGTTTTGAAAAATGGTGAAGGGGAAAAAAAAATCAAATTGCACATTCTCCATCTTCCTCTTATTACTTTCTATCAGCTAACCCAACACATGGCTGTGTACTATGGCAACAAATAATAAAAAAAAAAAACCTTGAAATGTTTAAATAGTCTTTGAAAGTAGATATCATAAATTTAACAAAGAGTTTTACGTGTTTAAAATAATCACGATAGAAACTTCATCTCTAAACTGCAATGTAACTACAACAGTACAGTTTAATGTCCAACTTCAAAATCAGAAAAGTCTGGAAAATCATGACACAGTTAAGAAACATCCAAACGCTAAATAATTTGAAGAAAGTAGATAATTACCTTGTGAACTTGAACTGGTGTCTCTGGTGTCTTATTTTTTGATGTGAAAGCATCATTGTCTTTGTATACGGGTATGTATTCTGCCTTTGGAAGAGTATAAAGATGTGCAAGAACTCTGCAAACTTCCTCGATCCCAGACTGATCAGCATCAAAAAACTAACCACCAAGGAGGATTTTCAGGAAGAGGCACCTGGAACCTCCTAGCTGCCGCATATACCACCCCACATGCAACGACTTCACTCTTGAACCGCACACATAAGGTTGTCCTCAAACTAACACGAAAACAATAAATGGCATTGACAGAACTAATCAGCAAACAGCAAAAATAACAGCCATTAGGATTTTATTTCAAGATACAAAAATAATTCTGAAAGTACTATTTTGAGACCTTTAAATTATTTTCTGATATCATATGGAAATTAGACTGGTGCATCACATTCATAAACTGATCCAAGAAAAAAGTATCATGCTGTCCATTTCAATATTGAAGATCAAAAAATGTATCTTAAGAAATAGTTTATATTTTGTAACTGTTGGTTCTGGAAAACTTCTCAGATAAGACTTACTAAGTGATTAAAAGAGAATATTTTCTTTTTTTTTATGATATTAGCCTGTGTAAACAATGCGAGAGAAATGTTCACTGAGAAAAATAACCTTTCAATGTCCCACTTAAAGAAAAGAGTAAAAATGTCCAAAACATCTCTTGAAGGTGAACAAGTTGGTTACAGTTCAAGGAAAGAAATGGTGACTGGCATCATTACCTCCTTAACAAAGCTTCTTTTGCGTATACAATAAAGGAATAATTACAATACCTACACAGCCCATATGCCTAGCAAATATCCGCAACCCCCAACACCCAAACCCCGAAAACAGAAGAAAAAACTTACTGTATCACGCATAAAAACACGCCATTAATTTCACAAGTGAAAAAAATGCATCTCCACAACCAGCCATGCTCATTTCTAGAGGAAACATATTAACAAATAAAACAATTAAAAAAGGTTATGACCAGTACCATAGAAACTCGAATGTGCAGGTACCATTCACGTGGTTAACAAAGCAGACACTTTGAACATTTACATCAATGTAGATACTAGATAAACCTAGGACATGGACTAAAATGATGAGTGACTAAAGATGTAAGAAACTTAAAAGCAGTAATTAGGGACACTTGGCAGCAAAAACTCATGTCTCCAAAGGACCATATCTGTATCCAACACGTATCTGTCACGATAATACTAGCCTGACATAAATATCACAGTCCATTTCTAAATTCCCAACTATCCCAACCAACACAAAGATGCATGAAATTTGATATAGCAAACTCATCCTAAACTTATTTGGGGGGGGGGGGGGGGGGGGGGGGGGGGGGGGGGGGGGGGGGACAGAACTTCTTGTATATTGGATCAGTTTCTTGATTGGTTTAAACTATTTGGTATTTATTATATAAAACCCACATACATACTAAGATCTTATATACACCATATCCATACCACTCCTATCCTAGTCTCCTAGATAGTATGAGGATTTTTGTATCCTGGAACAAAATGTGTTCATAATGGTGTCCATGCCACCTCCGTCAGACATGTCTATAACCAAGACAATATACAACCATAGTTCATAAATTTACGTCTCAAATAGTAAGTAGTGGTCACTGAGTTCAATAGTCGCATGCAGATTTACGCTTGAGAGAATACTCATATTTTTTAAAATAGTTTTGACAATTAAATATATGGATAATTGCCAAGTCAATTATTTGAATTTAATTACAAGAAGACCCATTCAATTTTGACACTTAAAAAGGAGGATTTCCATCTCAATGTTTATTTAATTAAAATGGTCCTTTACTCTCATCAGACACAATTATGCCCAATCAATTGCACAAATTCCAGGAAACAAATGTTGATTAACCCTTATAGATGGCCCAATTGTAGTTACACAATGAAAGCGAGGTTTAAAGACTCAGTATTGGACCCCTTTTATAAGTATAGGCATTGACACTTTCGGATCAGAGTTGAGTTTCGGAGTTCTTGGTTCCGGAAAGCCAAAAGATAATAAGAGAAGTAATAGAAAACTAGAATATATTTAGCATAATCTTATGTTTAGTTTGTTGGTTCTCGATAGTTTTGAATGCCATATATTCAACATTGTTAAATTGTGCACCTGCAATAGACATTATTGTTTATTTATTTGCTTCTAAACAATGTACCCCACAATAATAGTTTTGAACATATAGCATTAAGGCGTATTGAAGTTGTGAATTTTTAATATCAACTTTGACAAATGGTCATGGTAATGGTGATAGTGTGTCAATAAGGAATTTTAGACACAGTGTAGCATGTTGATCTTCCAGATAATCAAATCATTGTGTGACATTTTTGCCATACTTCTCTCCTTTTCTTTTAATTTTTCTTTGTTGAATTGGTCAGGAAAGAAAGCACCAATTTTGGTGCATCCGTAGAGGCTAGTATCGGATCGGACATGCCAAAAGATACAGTACGACCAATAAGTATTGGTGTCAGCCCAAACTGTGAACCTTGAACAAAAGATCCCTTTTGTCAGTAATTTAGCAGGTATCCTAGACAAAGTAGAAAAAAATATTCCAAATTACAATTTTTGGCAGCCTATGCAGAAAACTGAATTCTTTACGGCATACAACTATCATATGCCACCATACAGCAACAAGGCCTATCACCAAAATGTCAGATTACAACATAGGGCATTACATCTTTAATAGAGTTGAAAGAGTGACACTAGTCTTAGAATGTGTGGAGTCACATGTACATCAGAGGCAATAGATGCACCGCTGGGAGTGATAAGCTACTAGCCTATGTTGCACACACAGATACAGATGCACGTATGGACACGATAAGAATATGGGATTCGAAAATTTTAAACAAATTTAGGATATAGATTCGGCAGTGTCTTTCTAGTGGCCTGTAATGTCATTCAAATGAAGAAATTCCATGAATTCAGTAAGCAAGAACAGGTACTATGGAATCCCTTTCTCTGTAGAAACAACCATTCCGTCCAGGGCCACGCCCCTCTTAGGGTGCCCATGAGACATAAGATGTTGGATTGGGGCAGTGTAAAAGAATGTGGTTTTAGGTAATGCAGAGAGGAGATGGTCTTGATAGAGCTGAATGGAAGATAAGGATTTGTGCAACAGACTCCAATAAAGGCTATTTTGTAGTTCAAAAGAGTGACGTTGCAGACAGATACCATCTTGCTTAACCACTTATAACTGAGGTCCAGTTAATCTTAAAAGCAATAATATTCAGTAAAGTTTTAGCATCCATAGCACCTGTAGAATCTTTGCATTTATTTAGAAGTACTAACTTACCAAACACTACATGTATGAAGGACTGTGGGAACATCCGCTAAGTTCATCAATGAGGTTTTAACAAACAACCAATGCACAAAACAGCTTCAGTTCTTAAAACCGTTACGTTCCATATCAACTCACAAGCCAACGTGTCATAAGGAAATCCAGTAATATAAGTTTACTGTAACAACAACAACAAAGCCTTTATCCAAAAAAAAATTGATGTTGGCTATTTGAATCCTTTTCTTCCATTCAGCTGTCCATAATAACATTAACAAAAAGCCTCAACCGAAGTCCTTTTGGCCTACCCCTAGTTCTACCCTACTTCAAGTCCGTTTAGGCCTACTCCCCCAATTCTAGCAGCTCCTGACTAATTATCTTAAGCTCATCAAAACTGGTGCATCTATCGGTCTATGTTGCGCATGTCCAAAACACCTGAGATGTGACCTCCAACTTCCCACCAATACATTCACTTCTTATATCTTTCAGCGTATTGCTACTCTTCCATCTTAGAAACACAAAGTCCACAATAAACACCTAAACATTAATGTATTGACAGCCCAAATCCATTACTTCACTCAAACTTTTGAACCACTCAACCAAAACAAACAAAGAATATTTAGAACAAAAAGCTCAAGTTCTTCAACTGTCCAGCAAAGTAGGTTTTTCACCTCTTGCGACCATTGTTAAAATGTGGTGGGTTCCAACCTGGATCACCAATAAAAACCTTTGTTTGTGTGTGGTGTGTGTGTTGGGGGGGGGGGTGAAATTAATTAAGAAAATTAAAGAAGAACTTTTTACCTTTAGATGACAAATCGAACCAGATACCAACTTTCCTCTGCTCTAATTGGAAATGCAAAATATTCAAAAGACATAAGAAACAAATATGTGAACGCAAAATCAGACCATAAGAGACAAATTCAACCAACTTCCCTTTGGTCAAGTTAGATACATGAAAATACGGGATTAGGTCACCATCTCTAATAGAGCACATTAGGATTTGGTTTTCTTTTTCTCTCCAAAGTCTGAAACATCGGAAGGGGGAAAGGGTTTACCACGAGAGAAACTTCTAGTTTCCGTAAGATTCATAATTTGACTAGAAAGCACTTAGTTACTCTAAGGATGGGTTCAGTGTTGATCATGCTCAAAAGTTGTCAAAAGCTGCAGTAGAAACATGTTTGTTAATTACATGCTAAAAACTGTGGTCAAAGTCAGTACAGTGCTTTCTTAAAACATGTTTCAGTGCTAAAACTATCAAAGATGACCAATCAAGACATGCATTAATTATTCTTCTTTATATCAGAAAAATATGAAGTGTCGTTTTGTAAGACGAGATTTGATAAGTTGAAGGACTTTTGAAATAATCCTCCTCCCTAATTCCGAAAGCAACCCTGAATGCACAACAAGTTTCAAATTTTGGCTCCATATTTTTTACTAAACACGTTTATATGTTGCTTTCAGCAGAGGAGTTAAGTTAAATGTTTAATACTCGTATTTTTTTCATCTCACCCTCGACATACAATTAAAAAATTGTGTTCTCTCACTGTTTTGACAAAACCTTCTATTTTTTTTCTTCTTTGAAGTTCTAGGAGTCTAGGAACATATATAATCCCTCACTCTCCTATCAAGTGACATGCACAAACCGAAGAAGCCTAACTCTGCATACAGAGTGCCTAGTAAAGTAGCATTTCACACTGAACGTATCATGAACATAGTGTACTAAGAACTTGGTAAAACTGGGTTCTACCCCTGCTCCAGATAATAATATCAGATAATAAGAAGAGAATGCTGAAGGATTTAATTACTAATGAATCGCTAATAGAACTAAACATTAGTTGTTCTTTCAATTTCAAGTACTAATCAAGGTTCGCACTAATGGTATCAGAACGGTTTCGGTCCCTTCTTATGGTATTGGTATCAATGGCCCCAGGAGTTTCGGTGTTCTTTGTTTTGGAAAGTCGAAATAAATTACTAAAAAACTAGAAAACATTTCATATATTAAGCATTGGATGGAATGATAGTAAGATTGATGGAGGATGTCAATCTATAAATGTACAACTTCAACAAATGGAATGGTTGCAGTGTGCCAATAAGGAATCATATGGACACGTTGTAGCATGTATATCTTCGACATGCCGAAAATGTGTTGTCATAGCCGTATTTCGTCACCTTGTTCATAGCAATGTAACCCTGATTATAATTCACCATAGTTTCCTTTTTCTAACTGTTTACAAAAAGTAAACACCTGCAGTTTTGGGTTCTTTCCAACTTGATTATCTGGTAGAAGGGGAAGATTAGAACAATTAGAAGTGAGGTGAACAACTCTTAACCCCGCCTACATGTGAGGGTCTCTTGCTAGTTACTTAAATCTATCACATAATAGACTAAAACCTTGGGACAACCAAGAACGGAAATCATCTATATAGCTACTCATGAACAACTTCACCGAACATGAACGGATTTAATCAAAGTTCAAAAGCTTGTTCCGGCATCACTACGGCATCGGACCCATCTACGAGTATCGATACCAGCTTTTGACTGTTTGGGTCAGAGTACCAGAGTATGGGTTTGACAGATTACTTGTTACAAAAAATACTAGAAATTTCTTGAAACATAAGAAATTAAATTCTAAATAAATTATATATCTAACAATATATTGGTTTTCATCTAAGAAGCACATAGACTCAAAAATTCATGCTGTGTCCGTGTCGCATCAGGCACATGTATCCGATGCGCCGCAAACACTCCCAATTACACAACCACTAAGATAAGTGCTGAATCCGTATCACCATGTCTGAGACTCTGAAACACGCCATGTTGAATCCGTGTCCGTGCAACATAGGTTTCATGAACAATAGCATGGCTGCTATGAAATTATAACATGATAATTATTAATTTAATACATAACTTATCATATAAAGGTTTAAACAGTATTTTCAAAGCATGAAAATGAACTTTAAAACATCTATATAACCTATTTTGGTGAAATCTGGCAAATTGGGCAAATTTCTGCAAAAACTAAGCTTGGTTCAGCTAATTTCGGCATTTGTCAGCAACTGCATTATATTTTTTGGCCAATACAATATTACAATGCCAATTTCACAAGTTTAAACCGAATTTCAGCTTGTTTTGACTATTTAGGCAAAAAAAATTAGCCCTGCTTTTGCCAATTGAAGCCAACTTTTGGTTTATTACATCCATGTATCGACTTCTATTCACAATTTTCACCAAACTCCAGCAAGTTTCAACTAGGATGCCAGATTTTGACTTTAAATTGGTCTGTATTTACAAGTTTTGACCCAACATTACACTACTTAAATACCAATTTTGGCCAACGTGAGGCCTGTATCCACCTGTGTGGCCTTATACCAGTCTTGCTTTTGCAAGTTGGACCATATTTCAATCATTTCTAATCAATTTGGCATTTTATGCTTACTACCAGACTGTAAGACAAATAAATCAGTGCATATCGGCTATGTATCTGCAAATATCCGTCACTATTTGATGTATAAGTCCTATCTGGTATGTATCGACTGATAACATCCCTTTCCGGATTGTGTATGCTCCAATCTGACCCGATGAGGATGATATCTGTATGATGGTTACCAGAATTTGCTAAGAAGCAAACTGTGATCCTGAAACATTCCAGAACATGGGACACCGTTGAGATGGCAATCCATGTTCCAAACTTCCATTCAACGCGGATCTCTCCAATTTCTAGGCCCGTACAAAGTTTGAAGATCTCAGCTCGTCTTGAGGTGCCGGAGATTCCGAGGTCCAACAAGACATCGGCAAACGAATTGTTTATGGTACTTAATTAGAATCTTAAATATATGTATATATTATATTACATATTAGTTTCTCAAAAATGTTCCACGTTACCGATAATCGTCTTACATTCAGAATATGCGTCTTGAAAAGCCTACCCTAATGCACCATGTAGGGGGACCCCCGATGCACCACATCCCTGTTTTTTGCTCAGTGTTCCATAGTCTCTACATAGCCATGATAATTATCAGTATAGGCTGAATAGGCCAAATTGTAAACTCTTTGTTTTAATAAGTTAACAGAGATGAATCTCCTTATCATCAAGAACTGCAAATTTGCAAGAATAACTATGGTACTTAAATTGTGATAAACAAGACATGCTCTTGCTCCGATACTCAAGGAACATGTATAAGATTAGTGTGCATACTTATGTTAACTGGAGATGTCATGAAATTATTTTACACTGCATTTTCATGTTCATAAGCATCCTTTCCATTTAACTTATATTTGATTGTTCTCCTTTGCCTAAACATGACTCGCAACCTATGTAACACAAATTCCTCATTATCATGAGTGTAACGACCTTCACACAACTACTTAAGGATACACTGTCTTTATGAACTTCGCAAATCCTTCCTAGAGGCCTTATAGGTAGCAAAGCATTAATATTCAGGGAAAGTATCTTATGTAAAGGTGAAAATTTTATTACGTTAGATCAAACTCGATGTTAGGCTCAACTCCATGTGTGCTATACTGAAAGACTGTAAGCCAGTCTAGGAAGTGTACATACAAAGTTACAATATTATCTCATTGAACAAAGTAGAGATCACCATAGATCAACTAAAAGTTGTTAAATTCTTAATGCACTTTCTCAAATTTTAGCTTCTAGTTCACGGTTTCAAACTTGTTCTGTCAATATGTAAATCTCCCGTAGTATAATTTTCTCTTACAAAAACCCTTCCCATCAAAAGAAAAGCACCAAAAGTGGGTACCGAAAAGAAAAGGTCATGTGCTACAGTCTAAGGGTGTCATGTACTATGGTAGATTGCATTTACATATGAACATTATGTGGACTGTAACCTAGACTATTCACACTTTTGCTAGTTGAGTTGTATGCATTTGAAACTTGGTGGTGTTTCTCTAATCCTGTTCAAATTCCGTTGGGATATCAAACTGATCCAATGTAGTATTCCATTCTACTATAACAATCTGGAATCATGCAGTTCATGTATAGCATTGTACAGGCATCAAGATCCCATGATCATAAACTATATAACCCACATATCATATCAGATCTAACATGAGTATTTCTTCCACTTGGCCATAAAACAAAAAAAAGTATACATTCTTTTATATGGGAATGCATGTTTAAGGTGTTACGTGGAGTTAAGTTTCCCAGTAGAATTCCTAGCCAAGCAATAACTAAATCACACAAATGTCAATTTAACCCTACAAATGCACAAAAAGAAAAAAAAATGTCAGCAAGTATAGTTGAAGCACAGGAGCAAATATATCTTCTCAAAGTCTAGCTCGTTATGTATACACATCATTATGGGTTTCATACCCGTGCCTGACACCTCAATATTTCAGCCATAGTTGAACAAGATAGTCGTGGAGGCTCTACAACAAATTAATTTGCAAGTTAGCATCACAAAAAATGACTACATCAAATCAATTTTAAAAAATCCCAAAATTTTAAAACAAGTAAACAACAAAGGCTACGATAAGATTTAAAGGAACTCATAAAACTATTAACCCGAGAACAATGAAATATCCTAAATGGAAATCGAGTTTTCCAGAATAGTACCTATCATTGGCAAGATTCCAAGCTTCCTGCCTCAGTTCAGGAGGGGCACCAAGCGTAGCAAGGTAGTTTGATATAAACTTATGAGGATGTTCAACGTGGCAAATGAAACCCATTTCCTTAAGCAAATGTCGTTCCATCCTTATCAAGTCATGCTTCAACTCCGAATATTTCTGTGCACAGAATTAACAGAATATTAAACTCCGAACTAGGCAAACTAGGAATTAAAACAATTGACCGACTACCTTCGAGAAGACGTCCAGATGCTCGATCAGCAAATTCTCCCTCCTGCATTCCATCCTG
This sequence comes from Iris pallida, assembly GCA_029216955.1. Lineage (NCBI taxonomy): Eukaryota > Viridiplantae > Streptophyta > Magnoliopsida > Asparagales > Iridaceae > Iris > Iris pallida. The sequence continues at coordinate 24,421,345 of JANAVB010004599.1, read as the reverse complement.
TGGAAGACAATAAGAACATGCTTTGCTTTCCTCGGGCTCTCCTCCAACTTCGAGGCAAGCCAGACACAACTCGCAGCAACTCTCTATAGAAAAAAAAACAAAAGATAATTTTTATACACTTACATAAGAAACCCATACAAACGAGTCAACGAACTTCTTTGTCACCAAAACAAATTCAAATTCCTCACAAACATTTACTTAAGGTTATAATTGAGGATTCTGGTCGTAGGGTTCCATCAAGAATAAGTCTTAGTTAGACGTGTGGCTAGCTTGGTTCCTGATCGTTTGTCGTTTCTGTTGGCATTTTAGCAAAAACATAAACGAAATTCGTTTGGTTCCCACCGTTTGCCATTTTCACCATACAAAAATGGTTGAAAACAAACACTCATGGGAGCACCATTTCGACTTAAAAGTTCATTTTGGTACCATTTCAGCGCAGATTGGGAATTAACGAACTCTTCTAAATCCATTAAACCAAAATTCCAAAATTCAACCTTTCGAACATTAATGAAGAATTTGAAATCAAACGCATACTAAAGAACCAACATTCTCACCTTCACGCTGAACCGAGTGAACGATCTCTTGCAGTAGAACCGATGGAACAGGACCTGCCCCGTCGCCATAACTGCTTGCGGTCTTCAACATCATTGATCAAGGAACTTCCAAGAAGTAAATCGCATAAAAATCTAATCTTTTCCACTCATATTTTCGTTTTAAAAAAAAAATGTCAAGAAGCTAACTTTAGGATACAATCTGAGCAGAATCCCGCTCTCCTGGACGAGATCGCAGCCGTAGATCCTGAGCGTCGTCTCCGTGTGCTCGTCGATGCCGTCCTTCCTCGACGGAGAGTCCCTCAACTGGTCGTCGGTGAGGTAGAAAGTGTCAATCGCCGTGTAAATCATCCTGACGAATAATTAGGGTTAGGGTTTGGTGGAGGAAGGGATGAATTAGGGCTGGGTTAGGGTTTGGTGGAGGAAGAGATGATTTAGGGTTAGGGTTTGTGGAGAGGAAGTAGAGATGTGTACCTGGAGTCCTGTGAGCGCCGGTGAGCGGAGCCGGATGGTGACCGGAAGATGACCGATGGCGGCGGAGAGGAGGACGAGCGGTGACCCGACCGCAACTGGAGAAAAGAGCACGCGGACTTTCAGATTGGGAGCTACTTGGGTTATATTTTGCACCGTTTGAGTTGAGGATGTTTGGTTGCTCCGAAGGGTAAGAATAGGTAAATTTGGCACCTCAAATTTTAAAGGCAGCCCAATTTTTTTAAATTATTTACAAATTTGTTATTTCCATTTTTTTACTTCAGGTTAGTTTACATGTTTGATATGAAATCCTTCAGGGCTGCCGACAAAATTAGCAGTCTTGGTGGTGTTAGGACTGTCAACTTCGTTAGCAGTCCTGAAAGATTTGGGTTGTCCAAACAGAAATTTTGGATTTAGACTACCAACAAACTGACAGTCCTAGAGATTATCAAAGCATGTTCAAGAATGCTTGGGAAGTGAGCATAGAAGTATGGATTAGTAGATGATGATGGGGACAGAACGAGGTGCCGAAGACGAAGGTTGCACAACAAGCAAATTACGTTTGAACTTATGGCAGGCTTGGGATAAAGAAGACTTGTACATGTAATACTGAAAAGATAGGCATAGTGCTTCATAACTGTAGCTAAGTGTGCATTGACATTCGTAACGAGAAACGCTAAGGGGGCATTTGGTATGCGAATAACTATATAGCCAAAAATTCTATATTTTCGGAAATCAAATTCCAAGTAATTAATTTCCTAAAAAAATATATTTTCATGTTTGGTGACTATATAAATATTTCCGAAAAAATGATAAAAAATAAAAAATTGAAAAAAAACCCAAAAACGAAAAACATTAAAATAGGAAAGGGGGAAAATGTAAAAACGACAAAAACGATAAACAAACGAAAAAAATTCAAAAATGACCAAAATAAAAAAAGACCAAAATACAAAAAAAAAAAAAAAAAAGACCGACAAAAAAGCAAAAAAAAAAAACCAAAAAGACAAAAAAAAAACCAAAAAAAAGATAAAAAGCGACAAAAACGACAAAAAGACCAAAAAATAAAAAAGGACAAAAGCAACAAAAATGACAGAAAAGCAAAAAAAACGGTAAAAAAAGACAAAAAAAAATTACGAAAACGACAAAAAGAAAAAAAGACGAACAAAAAAGACAAAAAAAAAGGACAAAAAGGACAAAAGAAAAAAATTACTAAAATACAACAAAAATTACTACAAAACAAAAAGACACAAACCGACAAAAAACAAAAAAAAAAACAACAAAAAGAGAAAATAGGGACAAAAAGACAAAACAACAAAACGATAAAAAACAAAAAAAAAGACAAAAACCGACAAAAAACTACTAAACAATGACAAAAATGACAAAAAACGAAAAAAGACAAAAAAAGACAAAAAACGGTAAAAAGCGACAAAAAAAGACAAAAACGATAAATAACGACAAAAACAACAAAAAGAGGACCAAAGAATGATAAAAGGACAAAAAGCAACAAAAAACGACAAAAAAAATGACAAAACAGGTAAAAACGACAAAAGCGACAAAAACAAAAAAAAACGACAGAAACCGATAAAAACGACAAAAGAGACAAAAAGGATAAAAAACGATAATTTATTAATCATAACTTAAGTTATGTGACAACACAAAAAAGACAAATAATTTCGTTTGGGTATTAAGTTATGTGACACACAAAAAAGACAAAAATAACAAAAAACTGATAATAAACGACAAAATGACAAAAAAAAGTGAAAAAGTGACAAAAAAAACTATAAAAACGACAACAAACGGAAAAAAAAACATTCAAAAATGATCAAAAAGTAGAAAAAAAATTTAAACAAATTTTTTTTTTGCCCGGACAAAAAAAAAAATCCACCTAGTCTTAAGGGATAGGATTCCCATGTTTTATGGGTAAACTATTTACCCAGTATTTCTAATTCCCGGGAATAAATTTTTATAGCCCAAACAAACATGGTAATAGATTCTCATCCTAAATTTTTCTAGGAATAAAAAAAATATCGCGTACCAAACGCTCCCTAAAAGTTAAATTTTCGAGGAAGAGTTGAACATAGGTAACTACTTTCTCCCAGTTCGTGTTTAGGGCCCATTTGGTAAATCGTATTTGGAGATGGATTTTAGGATTTTATGAATTTGGAGTCAAATCCATAAAATTCTATGTTTGTTGGAGATGGATTTGGATATGAAAAGTATGACCAAATCCAAAATTTGGATTTGGAAAAAAGAGGTTGGATCTGGGAGGAAAAAATTAGTTATTTTTTAATAATTTCATTAAAATATTTAATTTATAGTTTATTCAAAATTAACTAATAGATTAAAAATTAGTCATTACTATTATTTTAAAAATATTTTTTTATAAATTAAAATTAGTTGTTGTTTTTAATGAAAAAAAATTAACTAATAGTTAGTTATCATAATTATAATCTAAGTTAATAATTTATTAATTAATAATTTCATTATTTAATAATTTATATTAATCTTAATTAATAATTTATAATTTTATTAAGCATAATTATAATAAATTTATTAATTATAACTATAATCATAATTAATAATTTATTCATTAATATCCAATTATAATCATAATTAATAATTTATTAGTCTTATTATAATAATAATTAATAATTCATTAATTACTATTTTATTATAATCTTAATTAATAATATTTTAATCACAATTATAATCATATTTAATATTTTATAATTTTATAATTTATATATTATAATAGTTTAATTAATAATTTATTAATCATCATTATATTAATTTATAATTACTATTTTTGATAAACTAATTAATAATTTATTAATCATAACTATTATCATAATTATAATAATAATTTAATTATTAATCATAACTATAATTATAATTATAATAGCTAATTATTAATTTATTTATTTATTAGTTTATTAATTATAATAATAAATTATTTATTAATCATAACTATAATTATAATTATAATAGTTAATTAATAATTTATTAATCGTCATTATAATCATCATTATATCTTAATTAATAATTTATTTCTTTATTATTTTATTAATTATAATAATGATTTAATTATTAATCATAACTATAACTATAATTATAATTATAATTATAATTATAATTATAATTATAATAGCTAATTAATAATTTACCAAATCCTATGTTTGGTTTGAATTTTGGATTTCCAAATCCAAATCCAAATGCAAATCTATTTACCAAACAAGCCCTTAGTGTGATTGCTAGAAGCAAGAACATTTGTACGGAGAGACCGCATTTGCACGATAGGATAGGATACGAATAAAAGAAAACCACCTTTCCTGCAACGTGCATGACGAAGGCAAAAACAACTGCAGAAGGTATGCCCACAATGTAGTAAGCTCCAAGGTTAAGAAAAGCACCAACATTTTGGAGTATCAGCATGACAGTCCTAACTTTATGGGGGACTGCCAACAAAGTTGGCAGTAATGCTTCATTTATACAAAATCTCTCCAAACAAAGAGTTTTCTTTAGGACCGTCAGCTAGTTGGCAGTCCTAACTTTATGTAGGACTGTCACTTCGTTGTTAGTCCTACTTTATTTTAGGACTGCCAACTTCGTCAGTGCTAAAGAATTTTATACAAAATCTCTTCAAGCAGAGAGTTTTCTTTAGGACTGTCGGCTTGTTGGCAGTCCTAACATTATGTAGGACTGCAAACAAAGTTGGCAACCCTACTTTATGCATAAAACACTGATACACTGATACTTAGGATACCAAATGATACACTTAGGATATAAAGTAACTTAATCACATGTCAGAACCAATGTCACAATACACATATAACGATACTTGGGACTACAAGAATTTAGAACCAACGTCAATCGCATGTCCACATACCAATAATGTTTCATACCCATAAAGTATCACCAAAATTATCCACAATATCCAAACAAAGTCAAAAACAAAACAAAACACTAAGTATCATGTCGAGCCTTCGTACGTTGCTCTCTATTTTCCATGAAGGAAAAATCTAGAGAGTTGTCGATGCACTCCATCTCCTCGCAGATTTCAACGTAGTTTTTGCCCTTGCACCAATGGAGGCTTTTTGCCAACCCCTTCACTCTTTTAGCCTCACATGACACGACATAAATTAAATTAGGTCTGTCAACTAGTTGGAAATCTTTCAAGTCTTTAAATTTGGTCATCACCATCTTCAACAGTACATCGAAGAGGATAGTACTGCAGGAAATCTCAATAGTCCTGATTATACTGTAGGAAATCTCTGCAGCCCTGATTATACTACAGGACTGTAGGATTTACCTATCGAATGTCCACGGTCCTCCATGCAGGATTCGTTCTACATCGTTAGGTAACCCAAATTTGACGAAGAAAAACCATCCTCTCGCGCGAAGAAGTCCATGTTGTCTTCGGCCTCCATACACGAGCCGCATACGCACGTATCTGCCCATAAAAAGGACGATCTTTATCTGCCCGTAAAAAGGACGATCTCCTAAGACATAGGATCAACGTGTTCTTCCAATAATCGACAATTTCATGTATCTCTTCAGTGTGAATATCACTCGTTTTTCTTCCTCATTTTGCTTGGGTTCAACATACTCCATGGCGACCTTCGGCAGCCCGCCCTTAGGGCAGCAAATCTTTGCTCAGGATATGCCTCCACCTTGGGATCCCAACTGGTTTCCCGTGTTGTCGACGTCTTCTTTGGCTCCCTCCGGTAGTGAAGCTCTATGTTAGTCTCCTCCCCTTATTTGCACCTTCCTCCTCGCGTGCACCCGGAGGGTGAGGGGAGTAATACTTTGATACAGAAGGGGGTATCAAAGTTTTGATATCCCCTATGTATGACATGTGGGCTCCTTTCAAAATTTATGTGTGTATATATATATATATGTGTGTGTGTGTGTGTACACGTTTTACGAAAAGGGAGGGGGCCCACCTGTCATACATAGGGGGTATCAAAACTTTGATACCCCCTTAGGTATCAAAGTTTTTTTCGGGTGAGGGCCACCGATGAGGGGAGGAGGACCTACTCCAATTTAATCCGTCACGAACCAGCACGTTCTCCTTCATTTCCTTTCGACGATTGTTTCCTTTGGTGCCTAGGTCCTTCTGTCATCTCCCTAGCATGCAATGGTGGACTAGTAGCTGTGCGTCGACGCCATTGAACGGTGGAACCCCCAGTCGTCCACCGCTGGTGGATGTGCCAGGGTCCCAAACATCCCCTATGTAGCCGCTCCCTAACCCAAACCCTAATTCTTTATTGGCCATATATATATATATATATATATATATATATATATATATATATATATATATATATATATATATATATATATATATTATGTTCATGGTTTGGTGTACTCGTACACGAGAAATTTGTTCCAATTTATTATTATTGGGACATGTGGAAGGAAAGAAATAGAAGACCCGGGGGCCGTACCGTCGACATGGGACATGGCTTGAGCGAAGAAGGGCAGAAGGAGAAGGGAGATCAGGGGTCGAGAGAGGTCGCCGGGGGATGGACCACGGTCGAACGGAGGGGAGGAATAGGCCGACGATCTCGAAAGAGAGATCAGAGAGCAGAGGTGTTGTAGTTCAGGGAGGAAGGGCACAAAGGATAAGGGCATGCATGCCCGATCATGAATATGCAGGGATCACAGAGGGGAGCCAACAATGCTCGTCGGGATATGCATCCCCCTAGCCCCCTCCGCGTGCATAACAATGAAGGAGGTAGTAGGAGAAAGAATGATCAACGCACAAAGGATACCAGCGTCCCCCAACACAATGGACAGAGTCAGAGGGCTACCACAAACGAGGCCATGCCAAAGCCTGTATCATGGGCAGACTTATGTAAGACCTTGTCAATGCAGGAAGAAGTGGTTTTGTAGTATGTGGAACCTAGGGTGATCAATGGGAGGAAGGTGGTCGAAATCACCTGTGATGATTTGGAAGAAACTATGGAATACTAGAAAAATACCTTTGTTCTATATGTGATGGGGAGTCAGCCTTTCCACGGTCAGATAAGAGCATATGCTCACAGAATATGGCATCCCAAAGGAACCATGGAAACCTTCTCTAGAGAGAATGGCTTCTACTTTGTCAAGTTTGCTATGCAGGAGGATTTGGAAAGGGTACTGGAAAGGGGTACCTGGACGTTTGATGGCAGGCTAATAGTATTGAAACGATGGCGTCTTGAGTCAAACTTTGAGAAGATTCGGCTAACAGCGATCCCTATCTGGATACGACTCCCATGGTTATCTCCACAACTTTGGAGTATACCATCAACAATGAAGATGGTCAGCATTGTGGGTAAACCAATCCGAACTGATATCCCCACTGCGAGGAGGCAACGTTTGTCATATGCAAGAGTTTTCGTTGAGATCACGGCGACATAGGCTCTCCCACACAAAATTGATATGATATTGCCAAGCGGGGAATGGTTGGAGCAAGTGAATATGAGTGGGTCCCCCATCATGTGTGAAATGTCATTGTTTTGGTCATCTGCAGGAACAACGTAAATAAGAAACTATAATACAAGATGGAGGAGACAACACAGAGGCAAGTGATGTATACAATCAGGTGGATGCTTAAGGGAATGTAGAGGCAAAAGAAGACTCACCATAATGCTGGCCCAGATATTTATCCTCTTGGGATGCCAACAACCGCATCAATAAGGAAGTGCAACAGGGGATTGACATATCTATCACCCAAGAGAATCCCAAGTGGGGAATGTTGCTAAGCGGAGCTACTTATGGGCTGTCAACTGGCAACGTTGGACAAAGGCAAGCACCCCAGGTTACCAACCTTCTTCCCCAACGTCCTAGGGAGAGTCAGAGACTACAGAAGGACAATCTACCCCGTCATCAATGACAGTCCTTACATGGATGTTAGAGGGACAAACTCCATTGGCAGACGGAGGGGAGATTAAGAATGCTATCCAAAAGTATCGATGCACGATTGTTCCATACTAGAGAGCAAGTTAAATCAGGAGAGATTATAAACAGACAAATACCTCCATAGTGGGCTACTCAACATAATCTTGAGCCGGGCAGTATGGCTCGCATATGGATGATGTGGGTACGCGTGTCTGGACTGGACATATAAGGTTTCTCTCCAAACAGTTGATTGTTATGGATTTTATTAACAGGGGGATTCCAGGTGGTGGTTTGTGCTGTATATGGCCACAATGATACACTACCAAAATATGACAAATTAGCGACGCCGGATGACGTCGCTAAACATCAAAAATATGTTGCTAAAATAAAACGGCGACGAAATTAGCGACTTTTTTTACAATATCGCGTAAAACATGGTCGCTAACTTGAGAAATGTCGTTGTTCGTCGCTATAGCGATGTAAGTCTGCGATGCAGCACGTCGCTAGATTTTTTTCACAAGTAGTGACGTTTACCGACATTGCGTTGCTAATCTGCGACGTACAAATTCATTGCTAATTGTCGCTGACATTTCAACTGTTAGCGACGTAAACTGCAAAGTTTAGCGACGTTTAGCGATTTCATATCTAGCAATTTGGGATTGCCATGTCACCATTTTAGCGACGTTTGGCGACATCCAGTGACGTTACGATACTTGCATAGTGACGTATTGATACGAACTTAGCGATGATGATAGCGACGTTGCCTGACTAAAGTTGCTGACCTGTAATATTTGCCACGTCGACGTATTGATACGAACTTAGCGACGATGATAGCGACGTTGCCTGACTAAAGTTGCTGACCTATAATATTTACCATGTCAGCATTTTTGCGACGTTCTGTGACATTCTGATTCTCAGGTTTGCGACGTTCCGGTACACCTTACGACGTATGCTTGCATCGCAAAGCGTCGCTAACTCGAAAAAATGTAAAAAAAACAGAATGCAGTATTCTGTTTATATAAATGACAGTTACATTATTGTAAACTCCCAAGGTTTATTTTCATTATTATTATTTTGTTGATAAATTTCCAAAATTTGAGCTTTGTCATTGTATTTATTATTTACCTTTTAGTCATTTAAATTATTTTAAATAAGTAGATATTAGATAATTGCTATAACTAAGACTGCTTATATTCTTTTGTGTACATATATGTATTCATATACCTTTCATGTTTAAATATGTGTGTGTGTAAATACCTTCCAATTTAGGCATATATATGCTATTATATACATACCTATAAGTTGATGTATAGTCCATTTTTTTTAATATATTATTATTAGCAATATTATTTCTGAACCTGAGATTTAGCTTAAGCTATTTACAAATATCCATCTATTGTTATTGTGTTTATTTATTTTCCTTTATAATTTTCCTTACCTTAATGTTTGGGCTGACCCAATATTTTTTAAAACTACTTGTTTTGAAACATTCTAGCAGCCTATCATTTCCTTCCTCCTTCTTACCAAGCATAACATGTTTGCTTCTCTTTTTCCTTTTGCTAACATGAGCCAATATTGAGCACACATTGCTAATGTGAGCTAAAATGTGAGCAACATTTTAGTTGCATGGTACTGTGGGCCAACTAATCGGCCACCCCCATCAATTCGAATCCAATCGTCCATCCTTCCATTCTCTCCTTCTATATAAATATCACATCCTCCTAACCTTCCTTCCTTCCTTCGTTTCATAAACCTTAGCCGCCTCTGTGCGAACCACTACCCAACCCTTCACTCCAGTCGACGGGAAGCACCAACTTCGGAGCTCCGGTTCTTTATGGCCCAACCTTGGTTCTCCCCCACTCGACGTGCTGGTTCCCATACATCCATCCTTGGCAAGTCGTTGATTCCGACTGACGGTTCGGAGCTTCGGTGTAGTCGGCTCCGGTCACGAGTCGAGCAAGGGTACTTCGCTGAGCCGAACAAAACAAAACTCTCTCTTCCCTCGGAGTCTCGACGAGAAGAGGCATTGCTTCCCCCTCGTGGACGCTGAAGCCCTCTCCCCTTTTTGGTATCAATCTCCTCCTCTTCTTTCTTCATTTATAACATATGTGCATGTTGTGGTGCTTCTTTCTCTTCCTGTTATGATAAGTTAGTTAGAAACATTTAGTTGTGATGTGATTGTCTGAGAACGGAGAAGTTATGAATGAATACTATAGTCACTACATGGTTAACTTGAGGAATAACCCAAAAAAAAAATGTGAGCAATGGAGAATAATGGATACGATGGGAATGGAAACACTATTGCGTAGGATGGGATGGCTTATATATATGGGTTGATATGAAAAAGAAAGCTAAAAGATTATGTAAAGATACACATTTAGCTTGTAAATGTGAGTGAGTGTGGGTTCCTTTTTGCACAGAGAGAATTGAAGCTCGGCTAATAGTGAGAAGAGGATTTAGAATAATAGAATTAGAAACTCAACTCAAACAAAAGAGAGCTTCAGCTCACTGGTTGGGAGGAAGGACTTATTTTAGTGTTGTCCTCGTTCGAATCCAAGGTGTGGGAGAAGTATTTTCGTGTGGAGGATTTTAGAAGTTCTCTTTTGTGTGTGATCTTTTGTGAGTTCCATCGGGTCAATTAAACAATAGGGCCTCTATGATTAATAGAGAGCATTAGCCCATTAGTAGTGTGGAAGGCTAGTGCGCAGCCGGGCTAGGTAAGTGTATAAAATAAATACATAAAGATCCAACAATGGGTCATCAACTACTACGCCTGGTCAGGATGAGGAGGAGTAGGCAGTTCTGGTATATGGGACATCATGAACCTATATTGCTCTGGGGTTAGCATCATCGGTGATGACTCATCAGTAGAAGGAAGAGGAGGCAGTAGAACCGCTACAGTCGGTGTGGATGCCGACGCACGAACATGAAGTGTCTGCTCTATGGCTAGCAGTCTAGAGTTGGTAGAATCCATAACGGCCGCCAGCCTCGAAACCTGCTCGCCAATGGCCACCTGCGACCTGTGCAACGTGTGAACGACAAGATTCGTCCGCTCCTACATCGCTTGAATTACGGCACAATCCGTTCTCTTGCCCATCTCCCTAATGGTGCACTCGAGCATATCAAATCGTGCGGTGAGGTCCGTATCGTCTATCTGATGCTCCACAATCCTCCATAATAACTCGTCACGCAGCTCAGTAAGCTGGCAACGGAGTTCCTCCACTCGGACCGAAAGGGTTGTAGCTCTATGGCTAGCAGTCTAGAGTTGGTAGAATCCATAACGGCCGCCAGCCTCGAAACTTGCTCGCCAATGGCCACCTGCGACCTGTGCAACGTGTGAACGACAAGATTCGCCCGCTCCTACATCGCCTGAATTACGGCACGATCCGTTCTCTTGCCCATCTCCCTAATGGTGCACTCGAGCATATCAAATCGTGCGGTGAGGTCCGTATCGTCTATCTGATGCTCCACAATCCTCCATAATAACTCGTCACGCAGCTCAGTAAGCTGGCAACGGAGTTCCTCCACTCGGACCGAAAGGGTTGTAGAGAATGAACACTGACAGAAGGGGCTCTGGATGACTGTGTCGCCACAAGGGCACCGTAGGATCCCGTACCGGAGTACGTACCCTCTGAAGACTACCAACGACGGTCATCCAGAGCTCGTTCAACGTCTGAGCCGGAGGGGACTACGAGGAAGTACCAGCCCATCCCTCCATAGATGCACTAGTCATCTCACGCTCTAGTCTACGATACTCCTCCTAGAAAAATGCGTATCTCGATAAGCATAATATTTACTACCAACCTAGTTGTTCCACGTTTATGGATGTATATTGCATATTTCTTAAGTTATACTAAAGTTAGTGACACGTAAAGTAATACTTACATAGCTATACGTGGTCCGATCATCGATGAGCTTTCCGTCCTTCCGATGGGTGTCCAGGAAGACGGTCACCATGTTGGCATCCTCAACTCTCTATATCTGTTATAATAATTTGTTTGTCATGGGAATCGAACAACCACACCACTTTCCTGCCCTCGTCCTAGCCGCCTTCGCCTTTTTCGATCGTTGCTTGTACCTACAAAGTCTCTATAAATACGCCTTCGCCTTCTTCGACGATCGACAAGCAACTTAGTACAACAAAGATCTCTGAAGAATATGCTCAGCTCTGTCAATGGATCCCAAACGACCGACGGTAATACTCCCGAAATGCGATCGGAATTAATCTCTCCATAAATATGTGATAGTCGTAGCTCTTCATACCCGTCAGTTTGTTCTCCTTCGGGTCGACGCATCTTCTTAAATTCGACACGTATCCGTCAGAAAATTTTAGGCCCTGAATCCACCTACAAAGTCTCCCTTTATCCTCCCTATCTAGTAAGAAAATTGTCTTAGGCTGCTTATACTTCTCATTGTCTTCCTTTATCAAATATAACGCAGGACGTCTACATGTATCTTCCAAGTCCAACCTGGCCTTAGGATTGTCTTTCATCTTTCCCTTTATGTCCATCACAGTATCAATTATGTTGTCAAACACATTCTTCTTGACATCAAGGTTATGTCTGATCAGATTGGTGCTCCAATATGAGAGGTCCCAGAATATACTTCTTTTCGTCCAATTATGAGTGCAGCCAAATTCATCATACTTGTATCCCTTTGTAGGCTCTTCGATAGCACTTGAAAAATCCTTGACCTCCTCCCATATCATATCTCTGGTCCATCTTGGCGGTGGATTGGCCTTCTCCACAATGTCGGCACAAAAAGCATTCATGTTCCTCCAGAAGGATGGTCCTACGGTAGGAACCGTCGATGACAATCGAAGAAGCACGATTTTTCTCAGTGTTTCAAACGGAAAGCCTTCGTGCAGTCCATGCAATACGGACATGAGAGACGACCATGAGTGCTCCATCCAGATAACATTCTATAGGCCGAAAAGTCGTTCATGGTCTACATCAGTGCGACCATCGTCTAAAAATTCTGTATTCTAGAAATATCGCAGGTGTTGGCACCTACTTCCCACAACTGATTCAACTCATCTATCAATGGTTGTAAATACACATCGATGTTCCTCTTCAAATTGTTCGGACCCGGGATAATAACGGTAAAAAACATATACGGAGTCTTCATGCACATCCAAGACGGTAGATTGTACGGAGTGACGATCATAGGACAACATGAATACTGGGACCCCGAAAGTTTGAATGGGGTAAAACTGTCAGAGAAGAGACCAAATCTGACATTACGCGAATCCGAAGCAAAATTTGGATACTTTCGATCAAAGTGCTTCCATACTTCTCCATCAGATGGGTGATCCAACACTTCCTCGATCTGTTCCCGTCTCTGCCAACTCATATTTTCTACAGTCTCCTTCACCATAAATAACCTCTGCAACCGCGGTGTCAACGGCAAGTAGTGCATCGAGTCGATAGGCTTCCTTGTACCGAAAATCCTACTTGAACTTGTTGCCTTGTAGCAATCAGCACCACAAAATCTACACGTGTCTTTATCCTTGTCGTCTTTGTAGTACAACACGCACCCGTTACGACATCTATCATTTTTTCGTATCTATCCATAGAGATCTCACCATCCTCTTAGACCGGTAGAAGTCTGTAGGTAACTTTGCACCTTCTGGCAAGATCTCTATAATCAACTTGATGATTCGGTTATAGCATTCTTGAGACATGTTAAAATCAGATTTGATGCTCAACAGTCATGTAAGCACCTCCAACGGTAAATGATCCTCACAACTAGGATACAAATGAGTCCTTGCATTCTTCAGCAACTCTATGAACTTCGCAGCATCGACATTCGGTGCCTCCTCAGCTGCATCATGATTGTCCGGATCAAAACTAGGCCTCACAGTGTCAAAAACCATGTTCACCCACCCTTCATCGTAACCAGCATGGTCATGGACATCCATATACGGCAAATTAGGCTCCAGCTCCGATGCTAAAGGTACAAGTTCTCCATGTGAGGTCCACTGATTGTAATTCGACATAAAACCTCTCGAGTACAAATGATACACGTCCACTTCTGGATGATATTTCATGTTGCAACATCTCACACATGGACACTTAATTTTGGTACGGTCCATGTACTGAGGGAACACCTTGGTGAACTACAAGAACTGCTCTACCCCCTGTATAAATTCATCCCGCATCCCGCACATGTCATCAGGATGACGATTATACATCCATGAACGATGCCGCAGATAGTAATTCATATCCATTAATTGACAATAATTCTGCAAAGATAGATACACATTATTCGAGTATATTCCAAATGAATACATAGACACGAGTATTAAATGAGTGTCGTCACATGTTCAACAAGAAGGCCCCCTCTCTGACCCCCCTCTACTTTTCGGCTTCTCATTCGACTCTCTCAGCATCATATTCCGCATCATAGGATATCTTCCTCAACCTCAGCCTAGAGAAGTATGAAAATATTAATATTAACCAAGATTCACAGTATCGGTATCAGTATCGGACTCGGTATCGATATCATTTACGGTTGATATCATGAATCTCATGGCTTCAGCTAGCAGAGCAAATTGTAAAGCCAAACATGAAGCAGAGCTTCATATTCAAAATATCAGAAGTAAATTTTTTTCAATTGGTGGCAGTCCAATCGAAAACTTTTTACTGCTGATGTTTTGAATATGAAACTCTGTTTCACGTTTGATTTTACATTTTGTTCTGCTAGAGAAAGCCATGAGATTCATGATATCAACCGTAAATGATACCGATAGCGATTCTTATATCGATATCAATACTGTGAACCTTGGTTAATATTAATATTTTCACACTTCTTTAGGGTGAGGTTGAGGTAGATATCATATATGATGCGAAATGACCCCAATGAGAAGAAAGAAAGTATGCAGGCTCACACTATACACTCTAGGATACTCACTCTATACACTCTAGGATACTACGATATACTACTAGTATACTCACTCTATACACTCTTACTTATGCAAGCCTTTTGAGGCAATCAGCGTTATACTAGATTTTCGAAAAAATCTATATCTCTGATAGGCCCAAAAGACTTGGCATAAGTAAATTTAATTTCTAGAGAAGGGCTCAAAACAGTGTACCAATCATACCTACACTTCTAGGACACTCTATACATTCTAGGTATTAGGATACTTCTTAGCAAGGTTCTCAGAGTAGATAATCCCCATATCTTAGGATACTCTATACACTCTAGGTACTAGGATACTCTATACACTCTAGAGGATACTCTATAGGTACTAGGATACTCTATACACTCTAGGTACTAGGATACTCTATACACTTCTAGAGGATACTCTATAGGTACTAGGATACTCTATACACTCTAGGTACTAGGATACTCTATACACTTCTTAGGATAATCTATACACTCTAGATACTAGGATACTCTATACGCTCTAGAGTAGGTAATCCCCATTATCTTAACCTAAATTAGGATTCATATTACCTATCCTAGGTAAGTCCTTACCTATACATTTGAGTAGGTAATACCTTAACTATGTTACTACTAGGTAAAAATCCTAAGTCATTTTGATAACCCTCACCCTAACCCCAAATGTGAATCAAGTATTCACATCAAGATAGCAATGACAGTGTCAACGTGTCTGTAAGCCATGTGTGTCCACATGTCTGTGTGTCGTGTGTGTCCACTTGTCTGTGTGTCATGTTATATACTTCCATGTCTTGAATTAGGGTGCGTATGTCTGTATCTGTGTGTCTGTGTCCGTGTTTGTGTTTGTGTTTGTGTCTGTGTCTCAGTGCGTAAATATTTGTTTCCGTGTTCATGTCGTAGCAGATTGAGGGAGTGTATCGGTGTCGTATCAGTGGAAGATAAGGTTAAGGTTAGGTATACCTGGATGGGGTCGGGTCAGGGTCGCCGGAGCGGAGCAGCGGACGAGGGGGGTCGACGGTGGAGGAGCGGCGATAAGGTCACCAAGGGGCGAGGGGGGTCGCCGGGGCAGGGGACGAAGGGGAAGGGGGTGAGGAAGGGTTCACCAAAGGGAGGCCTCGCCGGAGGGGAGGAGCTTGCTGGGGGCAGGGATCGCCGAAGACGAGAGGGGGAGGGAGAGGGGGAGGGGGAGAGAGATTTGGGGCTCGAGGCAGAAGATCAAAAATTTGGATGAAATAAAATAAAATCGATCGGGTTCCCAGAACACTATATGAAAGTTTTTAGCGACGTCTGAGAGCGACGTCTCTAGACGTCGCTGTTCACTAATAGGATAGCGACGTACTTGATTAAATGTCACAAAATATCGCTGAATAAAATAGATCAACAACGTTTTGCGACTAAATCATGTTCTTTCCAAACCATAATTCTAGTTGCTATTAGTCGCTAAACGTCGCTGATAGTGACGTTCAGCGACGTTATTTTTATACGTCACTAAATACACAAAATATAGCGACTTTTTTAACTGGAGTCGCTAATCTCGTCGCTAATTTGACATATTTTTGTAGTGATAGGAGAAGGAGGTTCGAGCTATGGAAGGATATAATCACAGTTGCGACGGAAGTAGGAAATAGAAGACTCCTAGTTCTTTGTGGGGATTTTAATTGTCACGCCCCAGAACCAGAATACTGGAGAGCGGGGGCAGACACAGCCAGCTACGTATATTGAAATAGAATACATCTCAACTATACGGTCACGGCTGTCTAGATATGAGGGTTTACTACAAGCCAGCAGTCTCTTAAGGTCAAGCCTATTGTCTCAATCTCAAGCAATTAACAGAGTTACAAGATGTTAGAGCATCAAATATATATATATAAGGCGTCCCAAATATTACATATTGGATGATCATGAAGCTAGTCGTACAAAATGATAGGACTAGCAAGAGTTCAGTCATACATGATCAACCCTAGGATTTGTTAATCATGTTACAGCCCGTAGGCAGACAGTAAGTAAATGTGCATCGAGCTAACAGGTGCTCGTCGGCAAACGCCTCAAAAGAATAAATTTACATATGAGTGGGTGAAACAAAAAGGGAAGACCCACTCGTAGCCCGGGTTCCGTCTAGTGTTCACCATTGGGCTGGAAGCTTGGTAGATCCTCGGGAGCTGCTCCGAAATCTGGCCACACAAAACCAGCTGGGTCAAACCCCAGAAAGAGCAAGTGCCACAAAGGAGGCCACAAAATAAGAACCAAAACCAGCATATCAGAGTAAAATGAAATAAGAAAGAGCATGAAAGAAAAGAAAACGCATCATGACAATATACGACTAGGGACTTAGAAGCCATTCCGGGAGCCAGGTTACAATCCTTAAACCAAACAAGGACCGGGATTGTACCCCTTCGCCTGAATAGTTTCATCGTCACTAACCATTTATTGCAGAGAGAAGTAAAAGAAACATCACAAGTACAGGGCAAGTCAAGTACAAGTTCTAGACAAGACTAGACAGGGCTGAACAACATCCATTTCACAACGGCCAAGCAAGTTTACGGCTTACTACGTTAACTAACTAGGGTTATCACAAGCCTAATTACTAACAAGATGCAAGCGAGAATTCCAAATCCCAAGCCCTGCAGACCATCCAGTTATCCTTCCGCGGGTTGAGAGTTATAGGTGGGTACATTGTCCGGGAGACAAATGTACCCTTAGGTGACTTAGAGGGTGCAACACATGACAGTGTGCTGGAAATGTGCTCTACTCGTCGGCAAGCTACAAGTCCATTAATGCCTCCAGATAACGAGACTGCCTGTGACCGGGAATTCTCCATGTTCTAATTTGGTCTACTCATTACCTAGTCCAATTTTAGTGTGAGTCCCTGGCCGTGGTACCCAGGGAGTCACCCCTTAGACATGATGCAAGACAAGACAAGTGATTTGCACAGAGCAACAAGTAGTACACCCACGGTGTCAAGACAAGTCAAGTCGAGTCAAGAGTGCGCCGCCACGGGCCACTATCAAGTGAAGCCAAGTCGTACCAAGTCAAGTCAAGTTAAGTTATCAAGTCATGCCAAGTCGGGAGTGCGCCACCGCGGGCCACTATCAAGTCAAGCCGAGTTATCAAGTTACAGGTTCAAGTTATTAACAAGATATTTAAACAGATAGGAGAAAACTAGCTGCAGGCCAAACCATATCAATTCATAGAAAATCGTGTCAAGACGTGTTAGACCAAGTCAAGTCGTGTGGTGGACAAGAAAATCTCAGAAAACAAAATTTAGCAAGAAACCAAGGACCAAGGTCCACCAGAGCACAGGGTGTGCTGGGCTAAAGGCGACCCAAGGGGGCGCACCGGGCAAGGCTCGGGCTAGGGTGCACGAGCGGCGTCGAGAGACGCGCTCGGGGAACACCCGCTACACGCCAAGGATGCAGCACAGCGGGGTGCGCGCGCGCAAGAGCGCGGCGCAACGGAGCGCGCGCGCGCAAGGGCGCGGCGCAACGGGATGCGCCAGGGGGAGTGCGCCGGGGACGCAGCACAGCAGAGTGCGCGCGCGCATGGGCGCGGCGCAGCAGAGCGCGCGGGGGAATGCGCCAGGGCGCGGCGCAGCAGAGTGCGCGCGCGCGAGAGCGCGGCGCAGCAGAGCGCGCGGGGGAATGCGCCAGGGCGCGGCGCAGCAGAGTGCGCGCGCGCGAGAGCGCGGCGCAGCAGAGCGCGCGGGGGAATGCGCCAGGGCGCAGCGCAGCAGAGTGCGCGCGCGCGAGAGCGCGGCGCAGCAGAGCGCGCGGGGGAATGCGCCAGGGCGCAGCGCAGCAGAGTGCGCGCGCGCGAGAGCGCGGTGCAGCAGAGCGCGCGGGGGAATACGCCAGGGCGCAGCGCAGCAGAGTGCGCGCGCGCGAGAGCGCGGCGCAGCAGAGCGCGCGGGGGAGGCTGGTGACCTTCTTCTCCAAGTTGGCTGAGAAGAACACCAACAATGGGTTCTAAGGCTCAAAATCTCACAACTTTGCCAATAAAACTCCAAATCCAGATCTTCAAAGCTCTAACATGGGTGAAATTTGATTCTCTTCGACATAGAGACACCAAAACCCTCCAAATTCAACTCAAAATAGATCAAAACCATAAATTTCCGAAAATGGTCAAAACCTAGATCTAGGAGAACGGAAGCTCCAAATCACAAATTTCCAAGTTCTAATGTTGTTCCTAGAGGGCTAATCCATCTAATGGACAAATAAAAACATGGGTTCTTGATCATGGCAAGGTGCACTTGCCTAGGGTGGAGGAGTTGTGTTGAGGAAGAAGTAGATGAAGAATTAATGGAGAATGAAGAGGAGAGAGAAAAGTTAGGTGGGATTTAATGGGGGTGGTTGTGGTGTTCTTGAGGGTGTAGAGTAGGTTAAGGGGTTCCAATGCAAAATAACCAAACCAAACCAATTAAAACCAAGCCGAACTAAAACCCGAAATACGAGAAAACCCAAAATTCTGCAAGTCGAGAAAATTAAAAATACAAGCCAAAATCCAACTACGAGTATAAATACGAAATACGGGAAATGAGGGTGACAACTCTACCCACCTTCAAAGAATTCCGTCCTCGGAATTTAATCAAGGAGCTAGAGATTGCCACAACAAGCTATACTAAGCACAGACAAGCTACACTAAGCAGTTCAATCATACAACCATACAATGCAAGCAAGGAAGGGAAAGCGTAAGGCATAAGAAAGACATTATACCTTACGAGTCAAACAGATAGGGATATCGCGATCGGATGTCGTCCTCACGTTCCCACGTTGACTCACCTAGAGAGTGATGACCCCAAGCAACACGGACCAAGTTAATAGTCTTGTTCTTGAGCGTCTTTTCTCTCCGGTCCAATATAGACATGGGCCTCTCCTCATACGAAAGGTTGGTACCAACAACCAATTCCGAATGATCTAGGATATGGCTCGGGTCCGGGATGTACCGTCTTAATTGGGACACATGGAATACATCATGTACCTCACTTAGCGACGGCGGAAGAGCGAGACGATAGGACACGTCGCCTACTCGCTCCAGAATATCGAACGGCCCTATATACCTAGGACTAAGCTTTCCCCGTTCGCCAAAACGAATGACGCCGCGGGTAGGCGAGATCCTAAGGAATACATGGTCGCCGACAACAAATTCTAAGGGACGCCGATGAGCATCGGCCCAATGGCGCTGGCGATCCTGAGCAACTCGGAGGTGATCTCTGATTCTTCTGACCACTTCAACCGTCTGAGAAATTAGTTCTGGACCGAGCATCTGCCTCTCTCCGATATCGTCCCATGCTAACGGGGATCTGCACTTCCTGCCATACAGAGCCTCGAAGGGTGCCATCTGGATACTGGCCTGGAAACTATTGTTGTACGAGAATTCCACCAGGTGCAGGTGATCCTCCCACGAACCACCAAAGTCAAGGGTACACGACCGCAACATATCTTCGAGAGTTTGTATAGTACGCTCTGACTGCCCATCTGTCTGCGGATGATACGCTGAGCTGAACTTAAGACGAGTCCCCAAACTTTGATGAAGACTGCGCCAGAAGTGTGATGTGAATCTCGTATCCCTGTCTGATACTATGCTGACTGGCACTCCGTGAAGTCGGACGATCTGCCTGAGATACATCTCTGCTAGCTGTGCCGTCGACTGTCCAACTCTAAATGGGAGAAAGTGTGCCACCTTGGTAAGCCTGTCCACAATGACCCAAATAGCATCTCTGCCTGCCAGAGATCTGGGTAACCCAGTCACGAAATCCATGGTTATGTGTTCCCATTTCCATTCTGGGATCGGTAAAGGTTGAAGAAGTCCAGCTGGCCTCTGATGTTCAGCCTTGACCTGTTGGCAAACCAAACATCGAGAGACATACCGGGCTATCTCCCTCTTCATACCATTCCACCAAAAGTGCTGACGAATATCTCTGTACATCTTCGTGCCGCCTGGGTGAATGGAATACTGTAAACTGTGAGCCTCTGCCATGACTTCCTGTCTGATATCTCCACTGGGTACACAAAGACGCGTGCCGTGTCGAAGTGTACCATCCTCATGAATACATAGCTCTGGCCTTCTTCCTGCCTCGCACTCTGCTCTGAGCCGCTGAATCTTGGAATCTGTTAACTGTGCTGTCCGGATCCTCTCAACTATGGTGGACTGTATCTGTAGGCTGGCCATCAAGGCCACATTGGAAGGGAGAATCACTTCAATTCCCATCTTCTGAAGATCTGCCAACAGCTCTGGTTGCGCTGTCAGGAAATAAACTCCGGCTCTCCGGCTCAACGCGTCTGCTACAACGTTAGCCTTCCCTGGGTGATACTGCAAGTCCACATCATAGTCCACAAGTAGCTCGAGCCATCTTCTCTGCCGCATATTAAGATCCTTCTGGGTGAAAACATACTTCAGGCTCTTATGATCAGTAAATATCTCCACTCTGTCTCCGTACAAGTAGTGCCTCCACAACTTAAGTGCAAACACTACTGCTGCTAGCTCCAAGTCGTGGGTCGGGTAATTCTTCTCATGATCACGGAGTTGACGTGACGCATAAGCAATTACCTTCCCATGCTGCATCAAAACACATCCCAATCCTCTGCCTGAAGCGTCGCAATAAACTGTGAATCCTCCGGTCCCATCTGGAAGGGTGAGAATGGGAGCCGTTATCAAACCTCGCTTCAACTTCTCAAATGATTCCTGACATTCTGCTGTCCAAACGAACGGCACATCCTTGCGGGTCAACTGGGTCATCGGCGCTGAAATCCTTGCAAAATCAGAGACGAACCGCCGGTAGTAGCCGGCCAATCCAAGAAAGCTGCGAACTTCTGCCACTGAACTGGGTACTGGCCATGCCTCGATAGCCATAATCTTCTGGGGATCCACTTCCACTCCTCCTCGGGTAATGATGTGACCCAAGTATGAAATGCGATCGAGCCAGAACTCACATTTACTGAACTTGGCGTACAACTGGTGCTCTCTGAGAATCTGAAGAACCACACGGAGATGCTGTTCATGCTCCGCCTCACTCTTGCTGTAGACCAGGATGTCATCAAGGAATACTATCACAAACTGATCCAAGTAAGGCATGAAAATACGGTTCATGAG
Organism: Iris pallida; assembly: GCA_029216955.1. Lineage (NCBI taxonomy): Eukaryota > Viridiplantae > Streptophyta > Magnoliopsida > Asparagales > Iridaceae > Iris > Iris pallida. Next base: position 24,399,449 of record JANAVB010004599.1, on the reverse strand, counting down.
ATCCATGAACACTGCCGGCGCATTGGTCGCTCCAAAGGGCATAACTAGAAACTCCCAATGCCCGTACCTAGATCTGAACGCCGTCTTCGGGATGTCCTGCTCTCTAACTCTGATCTGGTGGTATCCTGACCGCAAGTCTATCTTCGAGAAAACTGAAGCCCCTTTGAGTTGATCAAATAAGTCATCTATCCTTGGAAGAGGGTACCTGTTCTTGATTGTCACTGAGTTCAAGGTACGATAATCAACACATAGCCTGGACGTACCATCCTTCTTTTTCACAAGAAGCATCGGGGCTCCCCAAGGCGGTCCACTTGCACGAATGAATCCCTTGGTCCTGAGTTCTTCAATCATCTTGTACAAATCTCCAACTCTGAAGGCGCCATTCTGTAGACTCGCTCTGATACTGGTGCTGTCCCGGGAATCAAGTCAATGGTAAACTCGATCTCCCGCTCTGGTGGCATCCCTGGAAGTTCCTCTGGGAAGACATCCGGAAACTCTTCAACTATCTGGGGCAACTGCACTGCTGCTACTGCCATCCGCAATACTGGAGGAGATGGCTCTACTGTGCCTCTGGAAAATGAAAACTCTGGCTCTCCGGGAATACTAAAGACAACTCTGCCAACATGGCAGTCTATCCTAGCATAATGGTTCCTCAACCAATCCATGCCTAGGACTACATCATAGTCTGCCATAGGGAATTCTATGAATCTAGCGGGAAACTCTCTACCGCTAACTACGATCCGACACGAGGAAAATACCCGATCTACTCCCACAAGACCATTACCAGTAAGTATATTGAGCCTCACTGATAATGACTCGGGCTCCAATCCTATCCGTGTCGCGAATCGTGCAGACATGAATGAATGCGATGCACCAGAATCAAATAATACAGATGCTGGAAAGGCGTTGACGAGAATAGTACCTGCCACTACCTCACCTGGTGCAACTTCTTCTTCCATGGTCATCATCATAGCCTGACCTCTAGCTGCGGGTCCCCTCTGCTGGAAACCCCTCTGTCGGTTCTGTGCTGGAGCCTGGGTGAACTGCTGCTGGTTCTGCTGCTGAAAGGCCTGGGCCTGGGGCGCCAATGGCCTCGGGTACTGCTGTTGCTGCTGCTGCTGGACTGGAACTAGGGCTGGTCCCCTCACCGAAGAACTAGAAAGGTTGGATGGCGATGGACCTCCCCTATTCGGGCAGGTCCCTATCTGGTGGTCTGCTCCTCCACAAGCCAGGCACAATCCCTGTGCCCTACGACACTCTGCCACTACATGGCCCGGCTTCCCGCAATGAGAACATCCCACCGCGGAAGACTGCTTCTGCTTCTGCTGCTGCGGGTACGTCAGGGTTGAATGCTGAACCGACGTCACTGAGGCCGCCCGCCTCGGAGTTCCAATGGTTATACCCCTAGCTGCCGGAGCTGGAGCCGAAGATTGGTGCATCTGGTTGTGGGACCGCTTCCTACCTCCGGTCCTGTCCACAATTCTCCGGGAGGTATACTCATGCCTCCTTGCTGCCTTCAACACTGCATCGAACGTCTGGTGCTCGAACTGCTCCACAGCCAATAATATCTCTAAATGCAGCCCTTGCTGGAACCGCTGAGCCCTATCGAACTCGGTTGCCACCAAGCTGGGGGCGAACCTACTCAGCCTGGAAAACTCGGTCGCATAGCCATCGACCGTCCTGCCTCCTTGCTTCAAGTTGGTGAATCTGGTCTGCAGGTCGTACCGTGCCACCGCATCGAAGTACTTCGTCTGGAACCTCTCTCTGAACGTCGCCCAAGTGACTGGTGTTGCTAATCCCATGGCCTGAGCTGCCCACCAATCGCGAGCCAAGTCTAACAACTGTAGGCGTACCACCGCCACCTTCTCATTTTCAGGTGTCCTAGCTGCTTCTAGAACCACCTCGGTATCCTGAAGCCAAGCATCCGCGGCAATCGCATCTTCACTGCCGTCAAAGAAGGGAGGGTTCAAGCGCTTGAAACTGTTGGCCGCCTGATTTCCTTGGGGACCTCCTCGGTTTAGTGCATCATGAACCTCCTGGTGCAAGGCGTCACCTCGACGATCTTGGGATGCAAGCAGTTCTCTGATAAGCCCTACCAAAGGTCCCTCATCCTGCCTAGCTGGTTGAACGGGCGGAGCTGCCTGAACTGGAGGTTCCGAGCCTCCGGGAGGCACAACTCGGGAGGCTACTCCAGAGTGCTGAGCTTGATCTTCCTGGCGCTGGAGTGCTTGTCGAGCTTCCTCTGGCTGGTTGGCAGGTCCGGGAGTAATGCCGCTGAAGAAGACGACATAGGGAACAATAAGGAAAGGACCAGGACAGATCAATTATACAAGCAATATGATCAGGTCAAGAATCTCAGGGAATTTGAAGATACGAGCAGAGATCAAGGACGAATATTGATTGAGACATCTATTTGGTAAACCCTCACATTTCTTGAATGCCAAGACCTGTATGGGCCACCACTTAAACCGTGTCACGCCCCAGAACCAGAATACTGGAGAGCGGGGCAGACACAGCCAGCTACGTATATTGAAATAGAATACATCTCAACTATACGGTCACGGCTGTCTAGATATGAGGGTTTACTACAAGCCAGCAGTCTCTTAAGGTCAAGCCTATTGTCTCAATCTCAAGCAATTAACAGAGTTACAAGATGTTAGAGCATCAAATATATATATAAGGCGTCCCAAATATTACATATTGGATGATCATGAAGCTAGTCGTACAAAATGATAGGACTAGCAAGAGTTCAGTCATACATGATCAACCCTAGGATTTGTTAATCATGTTACAGCCCGTAGGCAGACAGTAAGTAAATGTGCATCGAGCTATCAGGTGCTCGTCGGCAAACGCCTCAAAAGAATAAATTTACATATGAGTGGGTGAAACAAAAAGGGAAGACCCACTCGTAGCCCGGGTTCCGTCTAGTGTTCACCATTGGGCTGGAAGCTTGGTAGATCCTCGGGAGCTGCTCCGAAATCTGGCCACACAAAACCAGCTGGGTCAAACCCCAGAAAGAGCAAGTGCCACAAAGGAGGCCACAAAATAAGAACCAAAACCAGCATATCAGAGTAAAATGAAATAAGAAAGAGCATGAAAGAAAAGAAAACGCATCATGACAATATACGACTAGGGACTTAGAAGCCATTCCGGGAGCCAGGTTACAATCCTTAAACCAAACAAGGACCGGGATTGTACCCCTTCGCCTGAATAGTTTCATCGTCACTAACCATTTATTGCAGAGAGAAGTAAAAGAAACATCACAAGTACAGGGCAAGTCAAGTATAAGTTCTAGACAAGACTAGACAGGGCTGAACAACATCCATTTCACAACGGCCAAGCAAGTCTACGGCTTACTACGTTAACTAACTAGGGTTATCACAAGCCTAATTACTAACAAGATGCAAGCGAGAATTCCAAATCCCAAGCCCTGCAGACCATCCAGTTATCCTTCCGCGGGTTGAGAGTTATAGGTGGGTACATTGCCAGGGAGACAAATGTACCCTTAGGTGACTTAGAGGGTGCAACACATGACAGTGTGCTGGAAATGTGCTCTACTCGTCGGCAAGCTACAAGTCCATTAATGCCTCCAGATAACAAGACTGCCTGTGACCGGGAATTCTCCATGTTCTAATTTGGTCTACTCATTACCTAGTCCAATTTTAGTGTGAGTCCCTGGCCGTGGTACCCAGGGAGTCACCCCTTAGACATGATGCAAGACAAGACAAGTGATTTGCACAGAGCAACAAGTAGTACACCCACGGTGTCAAGACAAGTCAAGTCGAGTCAAGAGTGCGCCGCCACGGGCCACTATCAAGTGAAGCCAAGTCGTACCAAGTCAAGTCAAGTTAAGTTATCAAGTCATGCCAAGTCGGGAGTGCGCCACCGCGGGCCACTATCAAGTCAAGCCGAGTTATCAAGTTACAGGTTCAAGTTATTAACAAGATATTTAAACAGATAGGAGAAAACTAGCTGCAGGCCAAACCATGTCAATTCATAGAAATCGTGTCAAGACGTGTTAGACCAAGTCAAGTCGTGTGGTGGACAAGAAAATCTCAGAAAACAAAATTTAGCAAGAAACCAAGGACCAAGGTCCACCAGAGCACAGGGTTGTGCTGGGCTAAAGGCGACCCAAGGGGGCGCACCGGGCAAGGCTCGGGCTAGGGTGCACGAGCGGCGTCGAGAGACGCGCTCGGGGAACACCCGCTACACGCCAAGGGCGCAGCACAGCGGGGTGCGCGCGCGCAAGAGCGCGGCGCAACGGAGCGCGCGCGCGCAAGGGCGCGGCGCAGCGGGATGCGCCAGGGGAGTGCGCCGGGGACGCAGCGCAGCAGAGTGCGCGCGCGCATGGGCGCGACGCAGCAGAGCGCGCGGGGGAATGCGCCAGGGCGCGGCGCAGCAGAGTGCGCGCGCGCGAGGAGCGCGGCGCAGCAGAGCGGCGGGGGAATGCGCCAGGGCGCAGCGCAGCAGAGTGCGCGCGCGCGAGAGCGCGGCGCAGCAGAGCGCGCGGGGGAATGCGCCAGGGCGCAGCGCAGCAGAGTGCGCGCGCGCGAGAGCGCGGCGCAGCAGAGCGCGCGGGGGAATGCGCCAGGGCGCAGCGCAGCAGAGTGCGCGCGCGCGAGAGCGCGGCGCAGCAGAGCGCGCGGGGGAGGCTGGTGACCTTCTTCTCCAAGTTGGCTGAGAAGAACACCAACAATGGGTTCTAAGGCTCAAAATCTCACAACTTTGCCAATAAAACTCCAAATCCAGATCTTCAAAGCTCTAACATGGGTGAAATTTGATTCTCTTCGACATAGAGACACCAAAACCCTCCAAATTCAACTCAAAATAGATCAAAACCATAAATTTCCGAAATGGTCAAACCTAGATCTAGGAGAACGGAAGCTCCAAATCACAAATTTCCAAGTTCTAATGTTGTTCCTAGAGGGCTAATCCATCTAATGGACAAATAAAAACATGGGTTCTTGATCATGGCAAGGTGGACTTGCCTAGGGTGGAGGAGTTGTGTTGAGGAAGAAGTAGATGAAGAATTAATGGAGAATGAAGAGGAGAGAGAAAAGTTAGGTGGGATTTAATGGGGGTGGTTGTGGTGTTCTTGAGGGTGTAGAGTAGGTTAAGGGGTTCCAATGCAAAATAACCAAACCAAACCAATTAAAACCAAGCCGAACTAAAACCCGAAATACGAGAAAACCCAAAATTCTGCAAGTCGAGAAAATTAAAAATACAAGCCAAAATCCAACTACGAGTATAAATACGAAATACGGGAAATGAGGGTGACATTAATGCTATGCTATTCGCTACGAAGAAGATAGGGGGACGACGAGTTCCAGAGCCGATACTGGCAGACTTCTAAAACTGTTTGCTCGGCTCTGGGCTTACTTGCCTCTCAAAGGCGGGGCATGTTTGGTAATGGAGTAACAGCTCCGCCAATAATTAGGTGGTCTGTCAACTCGACAGGGCGCTGTGTAACAATAAATGGTTGGAAATCTTCCCGTCTGGCCTGGCCAAGGGTCTCTACTTTGGTACCAGTGATCACACACCTATACTAATTCGTATTGTAATTGAGCCATCACCGCGTAGGCATCCTTTTTGTTTTTGCAACTCATGGCCGTGTATAGCAGGTTATCAAGAGGCTTTCGAAAGTGGATGCACTAATCCGATCATTGGAAATGCCTAGTTTTGTCTAGTTCAATGGCTCAAATCGATCAATAAGGAGATTAAGAGGTGGAATAGGTATCGTCCTGTCCCAGTATATCAGAGAAGGAGCGGGAGTTGCAAGATATACAGGGTCAACTGCAAGCGAACCCAACGAATTCTATCCTTGTGTCTAGGGAGCTCGACACTCAAGCGGAAGTCCGGCGCCTCCGCTTCCAAGAGGAAGTCCAACTGCAATAAAGCGCCAAGTGTGGGTGGCTTCAGGATGGTGATAGGTGCTCGAAATTCTTCTATGCTACCATCAAAGCTCGGCAACAAAGAAATTCTATCCATTCGCTTATTGATACAGAGGGGGAAGACAGTCATAGATGATAATATGATTCAAGAGGAGGCAGTTTTATTTTTTAATTCTTTGTATAATCAGACCGATTAAAGAAATTCTTTTTCGGAGGTTTTGTACAAACGGGTAGTTACAGAAGAGGGGAATGGGGTTCTTAGAAAGGAAGTCTCTTTAGAGGAAATCGAACACATCATTAAGAAAGCTGATCCCAACAAGGCGTCGAGCCCGGATGGGTTTAATGCCACCTTCTTCAAGAAGCACTTGGAGTATTTGAAGCACTTGGAGTATTTAAAGGAGATGAACCACACATTTCTAAATCTGATACCTAAGAAGGAGGGAGCTACTGTACTAGAGGATTTCAGGCCAATAGCCTACTGCAATTACATATACAAATTCATCTCTCATCTAATGTGTGATAGGACGCAAGCTATTTTACATGAGCTTATATCGACAAATCAGACTGCGTTCATAAAGGGAAGATCGATTGCAGAGAACTGCTTCTCGCTCATGAGCTCGTACAAGAATTCAACAAAGCTGGAGTAGGAAAGGGTGTATCAGACTTGATCTACGGAAATCATATGACTTGGTAAATAGGGAGTTTGTTTGCGAAGTTCTGCTCAACATGGGATTCGATCGTTGGTGGGTTGATCAGATTAGAGAATGTATTACCACACCGACTTTCTCGATCCTTATCAAGGGTCAACCGCATGGATACTTTGGAAGCAACCGGGATTGAGACAAGATGATCCTCTATCTCCATACCTTTTTACCATTGTTATGGAGTATTACACGTGCTTGATGGATTTAGTTGTGCATCATAAACTCCTTACACCACTTTTTTGGCATGTCTCTCCTTATGTGTCCCATCTTATCTATGTCGATGATCTACTTGTATTTATCGAGCCATCTCCTGGTTCTATAGCTATGCTCAATGACATTCATGAGGAGTTTGGGGCGCTCGCGGGACTGAAGCTTAACAGAGGGAAGAGCCAAGTTTACTTTAACAAGGATTGCCCTAATAAGGAGATGTTGTCGGAGATGTTAGGCATTGAGTTGGGACAACTTCCTGTGAGATACCTGGGTCTGCCACTCTCGATAAACTATACGAGAGCCGATGATTGCAAGGGATTGATCCATTATGTTCAAAATCGACTTGAGTGCTGGCTAGCCCAACTCTTATCGTTTGGGGGAAGGCTTGAGCTAGTATACTCAGTTATATGGGCGATAACTTCTTACTGGATGCAGGCATTAATCATCCCCATCAACACCATCAGTAAAGTGGAAAAGCTCTTCGCTAACTTCGCGTGGAGAGGAGGGGTGCACTCCATATCATGGGAAGAAATTGCCAAGAGAAGTGGGCGGTACAGGTTTACGATCATTGCGAGTACTCCGTGAAGTTGCTATTCTCAAGCTAGCTTGGAGGTTTTTAGAGGGGAACTCGCTCTGGGCTCAATGGACTAAAGTAGGTACCTGCATACTAGCAATTTTTGGGTGATTCATATCGATAATAACTATTCGATGACTTTCAAAATGATTCTTCGATAAAGACCCAGATTGACACAATGCATCAACCGGGTTATTACTGATGGACAAGGCACGAGCCTGTGGATGGATCCATGGCTTAATCATCGTAGTTTGTTGGATTTGTTGGGGTGGCCTAGATATGAGTTGATGGGAAGCAATGAGAGATTGAGTGTACTGATTCGCGATGGGGATTGGAATACCTCTTTAAGAAAGGAGGGGCGGTGGTTTGTAGAGGAAATAAGAGCCATCAAAGTTGATAAAGAAGGTAGCAGGAATCGGTGGGAATGAGACGGTGTTGCTAACGGGAAGTTCTCGTCCAGGATCGTGTATGATCGGGTAAGAGAACATCGGCCTACGGTTGGGTGGGCAAATATTGTATAGACCAGAGGAGCTGCTACGAAAACGAAGCTATGTGCTTATAAAGCCATCTGTAACCGTCTTCTCACCAAAGACAGATTAGCTAGCTTTGGCATTCAAATACCAAGTGTAAGCTGTATTATTTATGGCAACAGGACGAGCATTGAGACTCGAGATCACCTATTTTACTACTGTCCCTTCGCAGGGAATATTTGGCAGTGATATAGAGGTCTGTTGGGCATCACCAATAGGGGCAAGGACTATACAATATTCGAAGAAGTATCCGCTCTGAAAGTGCAAGGTGCTGAGATTTATTGAAGAGCCAGAATCAGACTCCTTTGTTTGATATGACACATGTGGTGGGAAAGAAACAAAAATTTTCGAAGGCAAAGCATCTACAATAACTGGTATCGTGTATATTATTGAGTATGATGTTAAATGTATAGAGGGAAAGTAAACTGGGAATGGAGCATTATAATTTATGTAGAGTGATTGTACTGATTCTCCGGAGAGTAATCTCCTATTCTATGCAATAGTACCACTTTCCTTAATTTTTTATTTTTTATTTTATATATATATATATATATATATATATATATATATATATATATATAGTGCTTGATCAAAGATGGTAAAACTAGATGTCGAGATCAGAGGTTCAAACAAACGTCCCCTTCTGATTATTCTCGAGATCCACGAGGAACACTATAATATAAATCTGATTACAAAAGCAACAATAATCAGAAAATAAATCTCACGTTCTTCCTCAATCGCAGTTGCTGATAGACAGAACTGAGTTACAACTCAGAGAAAAGAGAAGAAAGAAAAGAGGAAAGGTTTTTGCTGCATGATTAAGATCACCGTTGCTCAAAGCAAGATTTGTCCCACCGCGATATGCTTCAAGAACCAGCAAGTTCACGAAGAACTTCTGGACGCTCGTAAGTCAATATTTTAGACTTGAACGAGTTTTCTGGACTTTACGGACTCCCTTAACTCTCTTTTTGGTGCATCTTCTAAAGGAGGCCAAGGGGCTCTATTTATAGAGTGGGGTGAGACTTCACTTTTTCTCCTATCCGATGTGGGACTAAGTACCAATACTCAAAAATAGAGTTTGATATTTTAGATCATCCCATAATCAGCATAGTAGTGTGCCAGTCCACGCCTACCCCCGAACACTCCCGTGCATGCACGAGACAACCCAGAGTCCGTGTCGAGTCCGAGTCCACATAGCAAAAATTAACTTGCATCCTTGTTGTAATTAATTCTTTTTCTTCTAGAAAACTCCCACAAGGCACACACTTGTGCCCCACCACACCTCATGTGCACATCTCAACATAAGCAATATGCATTATATTGAGATACTCACCATTTGGTGTAGCCGATGTGGGACTATCTTTTCTAGTCTAAAGGCAAAACACCAACATATATATATATATATATATATATATATATATAATATATATATATATATATATATATATATATATATATATATAGTCTTCTTCAGCCAACTATTTTGTTCTCACAATTTTATCTTCGAAATTATCATGAAGAAATATCAACTTATTTGTAATAAAAATTAGTTCATACTTAAGCAGTTAGTGAAGTAGATTTTACTCAGATGAGTGAAGGTTCGGTTCATCCAATTGGCATGATAAAGAAGACCCTTAATAAGGGCAAAAATGTTAAGAACGTACAAATGTACGAGTATCCAACAGATGTTGAAGAGTTGAACAAATGGACGATTCCTAAAGTTCACAAAAAGAGATCTATCAGATAGGGACTTTTGATTTTCGTTCCTCCATTGCAATAAAGACAATGGAGAAGACTGTTCCTGTTAATGACAACGAACAGATCTTTAAATTATTATCAGATGAGGATATAGATCCGTATAGGGAGAGATATAATTTTCTCCACATTGTTTTAATTCAGATAGCATTGAAACCTTTAACTCTGCAGGGGTTGAACGTTCATTAATGACATCATTGAGAGATGCTCGATGTTTAGATTATCACAAATCACTTATGGGTGTGATGCAGACTAGTCTATGTCATGGACTAGTATATTTTAATGTGTACCCTAATTTGAGTCTGTCAATCACAGACCCCAATATATTAGAATCCGTAACCTTAAATATGAAGACTTTTGGTTACAATTTTCTGCCTGGATCAGAAACTATAGCGATTATCTATAGGATTCATTATAAAGTGTTAAATACGTTAGCTCCGAAAGCAAAGCATTTAACAAAGCCTGGAAAGACTACTTTGATAGAAACCAATTTGATGACATCAAAGATAGCCTTAAATAAAATAATAAAATGGGACGAAATCGTCTTCCCAAATGAATGGACTTTGAATTGGCTATACCTCCTAAAGCCACTTTAGATACAGAAATTGATCAGATAATTCAGAGTGATGATGATGGTATCGAGGTTAGATTCACACCTCAATATAAAACTAAAATAATTAGTCCTAATTTTAGACTTGAAAATCCTCGCAATTCTACCAGCGCTAGCAGACCTTCAATCTCTAGCAGACCTTCAACCTCCTATTATGAGAATAGAGAAGGTTCTAAAGTCACTGGGATAACTCTAAATGAGAACATACCCCATGCTATGTATGAGCCAGCAAAGTCTAAATTAGACTCTCTGACTGAGTCAAAATGCGATATTAGTTTATTTTATGGATTACACGACCTATCCAGAAATCCAAAAAATCCTAAATACTGAATATAAAGAAAATATAGTTTTCAGAATGGTTTGAAAAGAAGTATACTAAAGAAGATATATATCAATATCGTTATAATTATTATGCTCATATGAGTTCTATAGGAAAAACAGTATGGTTTGCTGAATGGTTCATAGAAAACTATATCAAAGATGAGTTGATACAAATTAATGTTCTAGAAGATAATTATGTTAATTGGACCACTAATAAGGGAATAAAGCATCGTTCATTATATCCTCCATGTGATCCAATCATTATTCGTGTCCAGCACATGTTGAAAAAATAGAAGCAGTCTCTTTTTTGAAAACTATTGAAAGCAAAGAAAAAACTATAAAAGAATTGCAGAATATAATAAAAAAATAATTATACCAATAACTATATTCAGGTTATTGGGCAACGATTAACAAGAGTCAAAATTGCGCTTGATCTGGTTGTTGATAGATTAAGGACAATCAATATTGAAATTCCTCAAATTTCAAAGTCTGAAATAAGACAGACTGATAATGTTTCGATTCAACCTCCGGTTGAAATTCAGGATTACAAACTGAATCCTGAAATTTCTATCAAAGATTGAAAGAAAAGGTTAAAGATATGTCTTTACATATGCTTGATGCTGAAGATTCGGTAGATGGTAATATAACTGAAGACTCGGATGACCTAGGATATAGATCAGAAGAATTGAAATAAGTCCAATCAGTATTGACGCGATATAAAGATCGTTTCAATCCTCTGATATTCCGGCTTCTTCATCAGGAATGATAAATAAGATGAACTATGTTAAGCCAAGATTGTCTAAATATTATTATAAATGACCCACACCAATGGATGTGCTCTTCGAAGAGAATGATGATATCATTCAAAATAATTATCAAGGTGGCACTATCTATGAATGGTACATAGATGGTCAATCTGATAAACAGATTCATGATACTTTACATAGGATGATTATGTATGCCACAATTGCAAGAACTGGTGGTAATACTGATTCTAGCATTGCTAAATTCATAACCTGTGGTTTTACGGGCATCCTTAAAGGTTGGTGGGATCATTGTATTTCAGCAACCCAAAAGGAAACAATATATACTACTGTTAAAACTGAGAATATGGTTGGCTTTGCTGAAGCCGTTTATACTCTAATTTGTACTATACTAGATTTTACTGGTGGCATTTCTGACGAGGGAGAGATAAGAACTCCCTTACAAAACCTTATGCCCGACTTTGACTCACTTTAGATGGTATATAGATACTTTCTTGAGTAGGGTTATGCAATTAGGCGATGCCAATAGTGCTCATTGGAAATCCAAATTTATTGATGGATTGCCCAACTTGTTTGTTGAAAGTGTCAAACAAGGGATGCGTAATAAGCACGGAATTGTTCCTTATGATAAATTTACTTACGGATATTTGGTAAGTATTTGCATACAAGAAGTATTAGCTTTATGCAACGATCTTAAATTAAGAAATCAGTTAAAATCTCAGAGATTGACTGAGTGTAATCAGTTAGGAGAATTTTGTAGTCAGTTTGCTATTTATACTCATAAACCTTCTAATGATAAAAAATTTCTAAAAATTGGATAGATGTTATAAAAAGAAAAATAATTATAAAAAAATAAAAAAAATTCCTTATCGTGATAGAGATCATCCTTCTTCTCATAGGAGAAAAAAAATCCTCCAAAAGCTTCTAATAAAATGATCATGTGTTTTGGATGTGGTAAATTAGGCCACTATGCTAGCAAATGCTATGAAAAATAAATAAAGAGATTCAAGATGAAGATTAAGAAAGACTCTTTTAAAGATTATGATTAATTCTGGTTCTGAAAGGGAGTCTAGATCATCAGACATTGAGTCATCTTCTGATGATGAAATTTGTGATAGCGATTGTCAATGCAATAATTGTTTAATACAAGAAGATGCGGACTACTATAAATCTATAGTAGAGATGAATGGTCTTTCCATTCACACCTTGACTAAAGGTGATAAAAGAGAAATATTAGAGTCTCTTTTGAATAATATTACGAGTATGTTCGTACTAAAACTTGATCTTCTTTCTGATGAGAAGAATGAAGAAGATATTACTCAGCAACATGAGAAAAATACTTATAACATGTCTGAAGTTATTAATAGGTATAAAAAAAAAATCATGTACCTGTTATAATTAGCGATCTTAATCAGGAGATTAAAACTCTAAAAAAGGAAATAAAGTCCTTACAAGTCCAGGGTGCGATTACTCAAAGAGGCTTAAAAAACTTGAAATTAGCGGTTTTAGGGAACCGGGAACTCCAATAAATGAATTAGAAGGATTAGCTTCTACTTCACACGTATCCCCAAAGGGTAAAAAATTAGCTTTATCCAATAACCATAAACCCAATAACTCTGAGGATGATTCAGATTCATTTTTAAATAAGATAGATTTGTTTATTACTCATAAATGGTTTATAAAAATAAATTTAATCATCAATAATGAGTATTATATCACAGATCTTATTGTGCTTGTTGATAGTGGTACTGATCTGAATTGTGTCAAAGAAGGAATTGTTCCAATAAAATACTGTGAACGAACTACTCAGACTCTTATTGCTGCTAATAATAAAGCATTGACTACCCCTTACAAAATTACAGATGTAAATATTTGTAAGGATAATATGTGTATTCCTTTACATTTTATTGTTGTAAAAGAAATAACACAACATGTAATTCTAGGAACTCCTTTCTTAGAAAAGCTTATGCCAATAAGGGAGATAAGCAAGAAAGGAATCATTTCTGAATACAAAAACAAACAAATTAGGTTTGATTTTATTACTGACCCGATGGTCAAAATTTTAAATAAAATTAAGGAAGTTTATTTAAAAGAAAATCAAATAAATTTTCCTAAATAAGAAATACAAATATTAGGTATTTCTCAACAATTAGAAAATTTGGAGATCCGTCAAAAAATATTACAAGTTGAAGAGGATTTCAAACTTCAAACTTGTAGGAATATGCCTAATGCCTTTTGGGATAGAAAGAAGCATATTGCGTCTCTTCCCTATGAAGAAACTTTTAGAGAGATTAATATTCCTACTAAGGCCAGACCTTGCCAGATGAACTCTGAATATCTAGATTATGTAAAAGGAAATACAAGATCTATTAGATAAAAGACTTATAAGGAAATCTTACTCTCCATGGAGCTGCACTGCATTTTATGTGAACAATGCTGCAGAAAAGGAAAGAGGAGTCCCTCGTCTTGTTATCAATTATAAACCCTTAAATAAGGTTTTAAAATGGATAAGATATCCTATTCCTAATAAGAAGGATTTGCTTAATCGGATAGCTAGGGCAAATATATATTCTAAGTTTGATCTGAAATCTGGATATTGACAGATTCAGATAGATGAGAAGGATGTAAGATATTTACTGTACCATGTCGATTCATGAGATAAGAACATAAATTAAATTGTGAAAACGTACCTGAATCCATTGTCTTTGCTTGATGGATCTTGAAGCAGACGCTCTCTTATGGGATTTGATCTTCCAACCCGCTACGGCCCTTAATAAGAGAATAGAGAAAACCCTCTTTTGGTGGCCGTATGAGTTAGTGACCATAACCCTAATGAACACACACACACACACACACACACACACACACACCATAATGTGTGTGTGTGTGTGTGTGTGTGTGTGTGTGTGTGTGTGTGTGTGTGTGTGTGTGTTTTGATATTTCTAATTTGGCCCCTCATCAAATTAGAATTATCTCCGGTATCTACACATTAATTCCATGACAATTATACCCTTAAGCCAATTTCCAAATAGACCACTTTAATTTGGCTTAATTATTTAGATAGCCTAAACACAATTAATTTTACATGTGTGGCCCCTTAATTATTGAATAATTCCAAGAATCTCCCACTGGGCCATATGTAACCTTATAATTGTGTTAACCTTAGCGAGCTCATAAATTGCTATCTTAATCCTTAGGGTATATCCGGACAATCTCGTCCATTAACCATATCAACATAGGATCAAAACGGCCTTCGTCACATATAGCGTAACTAAACCATCAATGGTCACATATACCAATAGCTAAACGACATAGATCAATCATGGATGCGTAGCATAAAAATTATCACAATGTGATCAATACATGTCTATTTCCAACTAGTCCTCCTTAACTTTAATGAGATCAATACTTTAACATAATGAACTGAATTTTCTATATCTGATCAGATAAATATCCAAAATACTTTAATACATAAATGTGTCCAAAACTAAATAGCACCCAAATACATAAAATACAAACTCCCACTATATTGCCATATACTTAATTGAGATAACACCTATATGAGCAGTATGCTCATGAAAGATCCTGGGTGATAATGCTTTTGTGAGCGGATCCGCTAAAATAAAGTTTGTCATAATGTGCTATATGGACACTTTAACCATTCTGAATTCTTTCCTTCACAACTAGAAACTTTATGTCAATATCTTTGACTTATACACAAGTTTCTGTTGTTATTAGAATACGTTACTATTGATTTATTGTCACACCATAATTTAAGTGGTCTTTCAACACCGTACTATAGACGCAACCTTATGACAAAATTTCAAACCATATTTTCTGAATAGATGCCCCACAGCATGTTATAAACCTTGCTGTCATGGTGGAAGAAATTACGAGTGCATGTTTGACACTCATCCAAATATATCTCCATTAGTCAGCATAACCTGATGTGGATCTCCTACTGTGTTGTCATCCAACAAAATCGGAGTCGGAATACCTTATGATCTCCAGAATTATCCGATCTCCTACAAAGAGCATATAATTTCTTGTTCTCTATTAATTACTTAACTAGTTTGGCTCCTACCCAATGATCCATCCATATTTGCTTAAATATCTGCCTAACATCCTAATATGTACGCAATATCCTGACGCGTACATACTTGAGCATATATTAGACTCCCTACAACTGATCATGAAAGAAAAATCTATTGTATTTTCTTAATTTCAAGGCTATTCTTAGGGCACTGATTGAGACTGAGATTGTCTCCTTTAGCGACTGGGGTGTCACTGGTTTGCATTCCTGCATGCCAAATCTATTAAGCACTTTATCAATATAGCTCTTTTGTGATAATCCAAGAATACCTCGAGAACGATCTCGGTGTATTTGAATTCTAATACAAAAGAGGCGTCACCAAGATCTTTCATCTCAAAATTATTTGATAGAATTTTTTTAGTGTCATGCAATATGCCTATATCATTTGTGGCAAGCAGTATGTCATCAACATACAAAACCAAAAAAAACTCCCACTGAATTTGTGATACACACAATCTTTAACAACATTAACCTCAAAACCAAAGAGGTAACAACTTGGAAAATTTATAGTACCACTGACAAGAAGCTTGCTTGAGTCCATAAATGGATTTTGTCAATTTGTAAACCATATTTTTTGGATCTCCGACACAAAGTTTTCTGGCTGTACCATATAAATAGTTTTGTCAATGTTACCATTGAGAAACGTCGTTTTGACATCCATTTGATGTAACTCAAGATCAAAATGTGCAATAAGTGACATGATTGTTTTAAAAGAGTCTTTCGAAGAAATCGGAGAGAAAGTCTCTTTAAAATCAATCCATTCCTTTTGAGTAAAGCCTTTAGCTACAAGAGGTGCTTTATACCTCTCCATATTATCCTTCGAATCCTTCTTGATTTTAAATATTCCATTTACAACCAATGGACTTCACATCTTTTGGTAATGGGACAAGTTCTTAAATTTATTGTCTTGTATGAACTTATACTCCTTATTTATTGTATCAATCCTCTTTGAGAACTGGAACTTTCCATGGCATGACAAGTTGATTAGATCATCTTCTAGTATCCACAGTCTCCTCACGTTCTAGAGAAATATGACAATATATCCGAAATTATATTTCTCCTTTCTCTGGTGGACTATCTTAATATTATCGATTCTTGAGGTTGTTGAGTTTGTTCCTTAGAATAATTACCATATCTTGAATGGGGTGCGCTACGTTGTTGTTAAGGTATCTCAACAACGACTTATAGAGGTAATTCGACATTGTCTTATTGAGACTCCGAATTCACTTCTTGATCATGACAGTATAGAATCCTGCATCGTCAAAGTGATAGTAGGAATCGTAATTGATTCATTCTCAAAGATAGTGATCCTGACTTTATTTCTCCCCCAAACTCAACATCCTCAAAAAATATTACACTTCTCGTCTCAAATTTTTTTCTTAGTGTGGGATTGTATAATTATCAACCCCTTAATCTGTAGCATAACCAATAAAGTACCTGCTTATAATTTACTTTGGTCTGTCTTCCTATTACACATTCAATATAAACATTAAAGTCTATAAAGTCATTGGAATCTAAATCTCATCAGACACAAATCGTTCAACTCTGTTACTAGAGAAGTGACCTAATGCTTATGTCATAATAAGGCTAAAAAGATATATTGTTAATTTTGCGTTTAGTACCACATGACTTTACTTGCAAAGTTTCATTATAAGATGCAATAGTTTCAACTGAATATAGGTTATCATAAACTTAAGGGAACCGTTACCAATAATATTTAAATTTAAAGATAGACTAAACTTATTATTTCCAAATGAACAATGATAACCAGATTTGTCCATTAAGGAAACTGAAACTGAACTTCGTCTAAAAGACGGTACAATAAAAGTGTCTATCAAATCCAAATAATAATCAGTTCCTAAAATAACCTAAAATGTCTTATTGTTTTCACTTCTACCGAATTTTCGTCACCCACATAGATGTATCTTTCACCATCAATTGATTTTCGGTAACTCAGACAACCTTGCCTAGAACATTAATGTGGGTAGTCCTACCAGAATCTAACTACCATGAGTTTCTTGGTACTAAATCTAAATTAACCTCAGAACAGATCAAATTTAGAAATATACTTTTCTTTATACGCCATGCGTGATACTTTGTACATTTATTTCTTATGTGTCATGTCTTATCACAAAATAACAACCCTTAGTTTTATATTGTTGTTTCTTTTGATCTGGACCCTTAGCAGCTACTATTTATTTTTTTTTGCCCTTAAAGTTTATCCCATTAAAAATAAAAATTAAAATTTTATGGCAGATATTTTAACAACATTAACTGTAAAGAGAACAAAGTAACAAAAAAACAAGCATGCTCTAACAAATAACCAAAGCGTAAAATATAGTCAAACAAATTCAAATAATGGTGAACCCCAACTCAAGATACCTAGTACATCATTAATATCAAGTCTTTGGACAGTGATATTAACTGCAAGTGGTATTCTTGGTGTAATGATCAAACGTTGACAATCATGTCAAATAATAAGCCTATCTTTGGATCGGATTATTTTCATGTAAATCGTATAATTGTCACACATTTATCACCAAGTATGTGTGCAATTCGGCCAAGTATTAACTTCCTTTGGGCCGGTTAATACTCGCATGAATTTACACACACAAACATCTAACATCCCTCATAAACTATCTACGCAAGAGATGTCACTTTGGCGACATCTTGTTTCAATGGGTCTATTTAGAATATTAGACGACTATTGCTAGTCACAAAAGGCACCAAATTCTTTTTTTGAATGTTGACTAAATTCTACAAAATCGAATCATGTCCAAAACTTTATGTACATGCATAATTAAAATATTACAACTCAAAAAAGATAATCATAAGCATGTGAATCTCTTTACATGATTAAAATAAATATTCTTAATTTGACTAAACTGAGCATTATCAACATAATAAAATTCACGTAATTTTTACTGAAGATATGGACCAATAGATTGCTTCAAATAACCCATAAAGATTATATTAAAATAATCTGCTGAAGATATGTACGTCAATGGATTACATCAAATATATGACTTAGAACATAAATTTATTGGAAACTAAATTTATGCCAAACATAAAATTGTCTATATTTGATTCCAATTTGTCCTCCAATGATCAACTTAGATTGGAAAACACTGTAAATTGAGTAACACCAAATATCTATCAACATGAGTGATTGGAATCTAACCGACATTCCATATTATCACATGTCCAGCAATAAGCATATTCATGCATATTTAATATAATAAAAAATTCTACGGTCATTATCACATGAGTTCATATCTAATATTTAAGCATGAATAGAGAGGTCATTACTGTACATAAATTAAAATTTCTATCAAGATTCCCTTAAGTATGCCAATCAAATCAATGGAAAATTGGCAGCAAACCAATGATAACATTTAAGATGCAAAATAACTCCTGTGGCTAAAATACGAATTCATTTAAGATGCATACAAACCAATGTTAACATTTATTATGGTCGTGCCTACCAAATTGGCAGCCAACTGTTGTTGCTTATTATGTAGTAAGTTTGCACCAATAATGCTTAATTGAATTCGTATTTTTCAAAGATGAAAAATTCATGAACGAAATCGTCCGAAAGAAAAATTCATGGACACCTCAAGTAGCAGTAGCAAGAAACGTGAAGCATGCTAGCACGTTACTCTTTTGGTTTCAAATTTTAAGCAATTGTTTTAGAAAATGCATGGACATCTGGAAGCAATTGAGACCGGATTCTTCATATATATTAAAAAAATGCTCGGTGAATAATAAAAGCTTCTATAGAACAATCAGAATCCTAAATAAAATTAGATCTAACGATCTAGGATTTCTGAACACCAACAAAATTGAATCTGAAAATTTCAAACTCATGAATCAAACAAGGGTGGCTCTGATACCACTTGTAAGATATTTATTGTACCATGTCGATTCATGAGATGAAGAACATAAATTAAATTGCGAAATGTACCTGAATCCATTGTCTTTGCTTGACGGATCTTGAAGCAGACGTCTCTCTTGATGGGATTTGATCTTCCAACCCCTACGGCCCTTAATAAGAGAATAAAGAAAACCCTCTCTTGGTGTCCGTACGAGTTAGGGACCATAACCCTAATGAACACACACATACATATGTGTGTGTGTTTTGATATTTCTAATTTGGCCCCTCATCAAATTAGAATTATCTCCGGTATCTACATTAATTCCATGACAATTATATCCTTAAGCCAATTTCCAAATAGACCACTTTAATTTGGCTTAATTATTTAGATAGCCTAAACACAATTAATTTTACATGTGTGGCCCCTTAATTATTGAATAATTCCAAGAAAGGACAAATATAAATTGTATTTACTGTTCCATTTGGATTTTGAATGGAATGTTATGCCTTTTGGGTTAAAAAATGCTCTCCTCTGAATTTTAAAATATTATGAATGAAATTTTTATTCAGCATTCTAATTTTATTCTGTCATACATAGATGACATACTAATATTTTCTAATACCATTGAAGAACACTTCAAACATTTGAATATCTTCAAACATCTAGTTATTAAAAATGGATTGTTATTTCGGCTCCTAAAATGAGTTTATTCTAGCTTAATATAAGATTCTTAGGACATAATATAGTAAATAGTACTATAATTTCCGTTGACAGAAGTATTGAATTCGCTTCTAAATTTCTGATGAAATTACTGATATTAAGCAGTGCAGAGGTTTTTAGGCACTCTTAATTATGTAGCTGACTTTTATAAAGATATCGCCAAAGATACAAAGATTTTGTATCAAAGATTAAAGAAAAATCCAAGTCCTTGGAGTCCTAGCCAACTAATGCCATTAGAATTATTAAGCAGAAAGTAAAAAATTTACCTTGTCTTCATCTAACGAATTCTGAATGGTACAAAATAGTTGAGACTGATGCCAGTAATATTGGGTATGGTGTATCTTAAAACAATTAAATCTTGACACTAACAAATCAGTGTTGTTCGTTATCATTCCGGTAAATGGAATGATACTCAAATAAATTATTCCACCATTAAGAAAGAAATTCTTTCTATCATCTTGTGTATCAATAAGTTCCAAGATGATTTACTTAATAAAAATTCTTATTAAGAATTGATTGTAGCTCGCTAGGACAGTCCTAGAAAATGATGTTAAAAATTTAACATGCAAAAATATTTGCACGATGGCAGGCTAATTAGCTATATTTGATTTTGATATTGAATAAATATGTGGAAATGAGAATTCTCTTCCTGACTTTTTGACTCGTGAATTTTTGCAGATGTCAAGTCGAAAGGGTAAGCAACACTACCAAAATACACTCAAATAGCGACGATATTTAGCGACAAAATTTTTGTCGGTGTTAGCGACGGCTTCGTGGCCGCTTAGCGACTGAGTACCGACTACACGCCTTTGCCATTTTTTATTTTAATTTTAGGGGAGGAAAGGTCGCATATCCGTCGCTAGGTCGGTATAATAGCGACGGATGTCTAGTCGTCACTACTAGTCGATTATTTGGCAAAATTGTGGGAATTTGGCGGTACATTTTTTCGACTACGTAGCGACGGATATTCAGTCGGATAATCAATAATAGCGACTAATTGGCGACAGAATATTAGCGTCGCTATACTGTCGCTAAATTTATGTTCCAGACTTAAATGAAAAGGCGGAGGAACTTTTCGCATTCCCCCCAAATTCAATCTCTCTCCTCTCACTCTCTCTCTCTCTCTCGCGCGGCTTCGGTGAACGGCGTCGGCGTCCACATCCCCTCCCTCTCTCTCTCTCTCGAAGGTAATCACCCTCTCTCTCTCTCTCTCTCTCTGTCGCGGTTTGTCGACGTAGGGGCAGCGGGGGTGGCGGCTTGGGGACATTCGGCTTGGGACGGGGGCGTCGGGGGCTGGACGGCGGGCTTGGGGCGGGGGCGTTGGGGGCTCGGCGGCTGGCTTTGGGCGGGGCGTCGGGGCTGGGCGGCGGTTTGGGGCGGAGGCGTCGGGGCTGGGCGGCCGTTGGGGCGGGGGCGTCGGGGGCTGGGCGGCCGGCTTGGGGCGGGGGCGTCGGGGCTGGGCGGCGGCTTGGGGTGGTGGCGTCGGGGGCTGGGCGGCGGACTTGGGGGTGGGGGCGTCGGGGGCTGGGCGACGGGCTTGGGGTGGCGGACTTTGGTCGGGGGCGGCGGGAGGCTTTGCTTATCAAATTCATCTGAGTTTATATATTGGCTAAATAATGTTTTATCCATATTGGGTGTTATCCATTACTTTGGTGGTGTTTGGATTTGTAAATATGAATATGGAGTTTGGGTTCATGGTGTATATGTTCATTGTGTCAAGAACAGTGCCATTCTTCATCTGCATAAGTCAGTTGTGCTTCTATATAGATGTATATATCTATACATCTAATTGTGATATACATATATGTGTATGTGTGCTTTAGAGAGTGACGAATGAAAGGCAGGCCTACCATGCCACGGCTTGGGATGTAATGTGTGATTGTAGACATGGTAGGAATTATAGGTAATTAATGCTAGTGTGACTAGACTAAGGTAGTGCTTGCTAGATAATAGGACAAGGTTCACAATATCGGTATCGAAATCGGTTTCGGACTATTCCTATGAGTATTGGCATCGGCGATATCGGTAGTATCGGCGTATCGTATCGGAGTATCAGACTTTGGTATCGAAGAACAAATAATTATAATAAATTATTTACATTTAAAAACATTATTTTATATATTTAGGCATAATTTTAAGTATTTCAGCGTTATTTCTTAGTAGTTTTGAAATTATATGAAATAGTAGTCACCCTTACCGATTGGTTTTGCCGAATTGACTGGAACAAAGATCCCTAATGTCGGTATCGGTCAATATTTGGTATCGGTCGGTATCGGATCAAAACATGCCAAACCGTATCGGTATCGGCCATATCGGATCGGTATCGGTCGATACTTGAAACCATGCTATCGGTATCGAACTATCGTATCGGTATCGATATCGCACTATCGGTATCGGTATCGGTATCGCACTATCGTATCGAACTATCGGTATCGATATCACACTATCGGTATTGGCCGATACTTTAAACCATGCTATCGTATCGAACTATCGGTATCGGTATCGGTATCGCACTATCGGTATCGGTATCGGTACCGCACTATCAGTATCGAACTATCGGTAACGAACTATCGGTATCGGTATCGCACTATCGGTATCGAACTATTAGTAACAACTGTATTTAGATTTTTCTCTTTTCGAGCTAGAATACTAGCGGATCCACCAGTTACATGATTATATACTAATTTCGTTTAGTTTGTCTTACTATACAGATTTTTACATCTAATCTGTGATGGATCGTTATTTCGTTGATCGTACATGTATGTACAAACGATAACACGAGCAGAATTGGTGTGAGTGACGATTTTCAGGCAGGCGTGGAAGTGTTTCTTAAGTATGCCATGAGCAAAGCTCAGTTTATGGACGGTAACAAAATTAAGTGTCCATGTCGTAATTGTCGCAATAGACGTTACGAAAAAGTGGTGAGTGTAAGAGATCATTTGACCCTAAGGGTTTCGTACGTGATTACGGCCTGTGGTCATCGCAAGGTGAACTATATGCCGAAAGACAGGTTGCGAATGCTGCTACTTATGCTTTTGATGATAATGCTGCAGCGGATTTTGTCGTCGATGACGACGAATGCTCCGTTGATTATGGAGACGTGCAGAACCTTGCACGAGATATGGTGTACGCGGCATGGCCTAATTTTGATCCGGAGGATCCTAATCCCAAGGCGAAGGAGTTCTATAATATGTTTCAGAATGCTGAAACTTCTTTATATCCTGGTTGTGATCCACATTCCGTACTGTCAGTGACGATGCGGTTGTTGAACATAAAGTCCGATTTTAACTTGCCACAAACTTGCTATGATCGGATTACACAACTAATGAAGGAGGTGTTACCGAAGGAATCAAAGAGCTTCCAAAAAACTTCTATAAGTCGAAGATGATGGTCCGACAACTGGGACTGGGATACGACAAGATAGATTGTTGTCGCAACGGATGCATATTGTACTACAAGGAGAACAAGGATGTAGAAAGTTGCCGCTTCTGTAGCGATCGTTACAAGGAAGTCAGGGAAAAGGAAGTCAACTAGAAAACGACGTCCTTACAAGTATATGCATTACTTGTCGATCACGAAGCGCTTACAGAGGATGTATATGTCTCAGAATACAGCAGAACACATGACGTGGCACAACGAAGAACGCACAAAGGACGATGGAGAATTGTCACATCCTTCGGATGGAGAGGCGTAGAAATATTTCGATTTTCGCCATCCAGATTTTGCTGCAGAGCCCAGAAATGTACGCATGGGGCCATGTTCTGATGGATTCGCCCCTTTCGGGCAGTCGGGATCTCAATACTCCTGCTGGCCGGTCATTCTGACCCCTTACAATCTGCCACCATGGATGTGTATGAAGACTCCTTATATGTTCTTGACAGCTATCATACCGGGTCCCAAAAATCCGACGAAGAATATCGATATATATTTACAGCCGTTGGTGGATGAGCTAAAACAGCTGTGGGAGATCGGCGTCACGACGTATGATATTTCTAGGAAACAGAACTTTCAGATGAGAGCTTCACTGATGTGGACAATCAATAATTTTTTCGCATACGGTATGCTGTCGGGATGGATACTCACGGCACCCTGTCTTGTCCGATATGCATGCAAAATAGTAAGGCGTTCCGCCTTAAGCATGGAGAAAAAACTTCTTTCTTTGATTGTCATCGTCAATTTCTGCCCGCGAGTCATCCTTGGAGAAAGACAAGGACGTATTCAGAGCTGGAAAACAAGATTTTCTCATCCGTCTGCCAGATTGTCGGGATACGATATTTGGGAAGATGTAAAGGATTTGTCCACTGTAATGGAAGATCCATCGAACAATCGTGTCGATCGATGGTTCGGACAAACCCATAACTGGACCAAACGGAGTATTTTCTGGGACTTGCCTTATTGGAAAGATAATCTTATAAGGCATAATCTTGATGTTATGCATATCGAAAAGAATGTGTTCGATAATGTCTTCAATACCGTCATGGACTTAAAGGAAAGACGAAGGACAATCCAAAAGCAAGACAAGACATTACCGAGATATACAAGCGTCCTTATCTGAACTTGATACAAAGGGGAGCTGCTGGACAATTAAGTAAGCCGATAGCACAATACACATTGAGCAAGGAAGATAGATTAATAATCTGCAAGTGGGTATCTACTTTAAGATTTCTCGACGGCTATGTGTCGAATTTATCTAGATGCGTTGAACGCAAGCTAACGGGAATGAAGAGTCATGACTGCCACGTGTTTATGAAAAGATTACTGCCCATTGCTTTGAAAGAGTTGTTGCCTTCTGCTGTATGGGTTCCGTTGGCCGAACTATCAATATTTTTAGGGATATTTGTTCAACTAAGTTGACTGTGCAACACATGGTTGAACTTGAGGATAAGATTATCTTAACAATTTGCAAGTTGGAGAAAATATTTCCTCCTGGCTTCTTTGACAGCATGGAGCATCTACCGATTCATCTAGCATACGAAGTCCGTGTCGGTGCATCTGTTCATTATCGATGGATGTACCCATTTGAAAGGTACATAAATATCGATATAATTTAGCTGAATTTTAGTGGGTTTTTAAAATTCTTTCTTAATTCTCAAGATAATTTGTCTCTCTAGATACCTACACCATCTAAAGAAGAAAGTTGGCAACAAAGCTCATATAGAGGCTTCGATATGCGAAGCATATCTTATCGAAGAGGTGTCAAACTTCTGCTCCATTTGTTTCGATAATCATGTTAAAACAAATCGAAATAGACCTCAAAGGAATGACGAGGACGTTGAGGATGGAGGAAGATTCAATGTAAGGGGCAAGCCTGTTGGGTATAGTAAAAGACGGTGGTTGACAGACGACGAGTATGATGCCGCTCACCGATATGTCTTGTTAAATTGTGACATACAAGAAGTGAGAGATTTGGAGAAGTAAGTCAGTACACTTGCACTCGTTATAATCTCGAATTTGATGAAGTAAGTGACTACACTTATATATTCTTATTTTCTCTAATAGTGTATTTAGAGATGAAGTCAAAATGAGGAGACCCGATATTACCGATGAAGGACTTCAAAGAGAGGTTGATTGTACATTTTCGTCATGGTTTCGCAAATACGTAAGTAACTGTGATTATAATTGAGATTATTAATATATAATCTGAAATATTTAAATTATAAATATTTGTTTACAGGTTTTATTGCCTGAAACAACACTCACTCATGAGAGTGTTCGTTATCTGGCACTGGGACCGAAGAAGCAAATAAAGACTTGGCCAGGCTATGTCGTTAATGGCTTCAGGTTTAAGTCAACTCAGAACGCTATAAATGTCGAATTTATCAATGACGGCATCAATACTAAGGATTTCGGTGTTTGCATAAGAGGCCCGTCTATGACGACGAGCCGGACTTTGACTATTATGGAGTGCTTCGGGATATTGTAGATTTACAATATACTGGCCCATATGATATGCATATTGTGATATTCAAATGTGAGTGGTTCGATACGACACCAAATATCGGTTGGAGAATCGATAAACAGTTTGGATTCGTCGATATAAATCATCGCAGGAGGTATAGAGGGTCCGATACATTTGCGATAGCAAATCAGGCTGTTCAAGTCTACTATACAAGCTACCCAAGGCGTCATAGAGATCGATTTGACTGGTAGGCAGTATGCAAGATTAAATCTAGAAATACATTCAACGTTGGAGACCCAGCATACCAAGAGGACCAGATCGAAAAGTCCCAATACTTGGGATAACACTCAGATACAATGGATGTTGAAGATATTGTTGAGGAAAATAGAGGGGAGAAAGAGGTTGATACACAAGACTTAGCTGTCAACCAGGGGAGAAAGAGGCGTCTTGTCCCAAATTTTGAGGCAGAAGAAGAAGAAGAAGAAGAAGAAGAAGAAGACGAGAGAAGAAGAAGAAGAAGAAGAAGAAGAAGAAGAGAATTTGATGGGGATGAGGATACAGATGAAATCGACGATGAAGATAAGGATGAGGATGAGGAGGATGATGATGAAGACGAGGCCGAGGATGAGAACGAAGACGATGATTAGGTTAAATATTGTTGTATATTAAAAACACTTCCAATTACGTGAATTAAGTTTGACCTCATAAAAGCAATTACGTGAATTCATGTTTTTTTTCATTCGATTATTTACTTATTGCAGATGGCGCTCCTAGTCTTTTTCGTCGCGGCGACACTCGTCTCCCTACTGGTGGTATGTATATTTTAGTTTAGTTTTTTATATCCATTTATACTTTTATATTGTTAATTATATTTATGTGTTCTATTTACAGGTCATGATGGCTGGCTGTGGTCGTGGTGCTGGTCGTGGTGGTGGTGGGGGGTGGTGGTGGTGGTGCGGGTCCTGGTCGTGGTCGTACTGGTGCTGGTGGTCGTGGTCGCATTCAAAGTTTTTGGGATGTGACCCCATCGAGCGAGCCCGACCCGAAGAGTACCCCGGCACAGACGCATCCCGCCCTCGATCGACCACTTCATCGAGGCATGAGTCCGGATCTGCTAGCGGATCCGTTCCGCTATCGGAACCACCAGCAGCGGATCCACCAGGGATGCCCCAGTTACTGCATAGTGGGCCCCGGAGTACCCCATACTCGGTTCCATCCGGTTACTGGGGTACATATGCGGACCCGCGGATCCTCCGACGGCACCAGAGAGGCCGAGAGACGAGTTCCGACGAGAGCTATGGCCGCGGGGACCTCGTAAGTAAATTTAAGTTAATTTATTAAATTTCTTTCATTTATTCAAGGTAATAATCCAGTCGTTTCTTCTTTGTAGGTTTTTTCCGTTTAATGTTGGCAGGGCCCTTGGAGAAATTATCAGGGCTAACTTCCACGGTCCCTACGTCAACTTTTCGTCGGTGCCCCCAAACGTGCAGTACGTCTGGCTCGACGAGTTGAGGGTATATATCTATGTCTTTTGGTTAAGTCTATGTGATTCTTTAATCAACCATTTTTTAAATTACGTGATAATTGATTTTCTGTGTTAGACAACGTACTGGTGGCCCCCCCATCGCGAGGAGGGGATCCGCAGGACCTACAGAAGCGCTTGCTCGAAGAAGATACGGGATATGATTCATGACCTAAAAATGGGGCATACGAGGCCGAATTGGATCCGGCAGGAGTATTATAAGGACCTCTTAGGCATGATGGATAACCCTGCGTACAAGGAGAAATCGGAGAAGGCGAAGGTTAGCCGATCTGCCGCGGGCCTTCATACGGGGGATCAAGGTCCCACGCAGCGACACTTGCAGATCTGGTAAGCAACCGTAAATTTATTTCACTATCGAATTAGGTATTATTAATTAAAGGAGTTAATTAATTTCTACGAAAATTTCGTATGCAGGCCCAACGGGCGGTGAAGGAGGGAAGGGCGCCAGACTCGGTCACCATGCACGACGTGTTCCAGCATACGCACAAAGACGGAAGGACGGGAGCTTCGTCGACGAGAGGGCCAAGGAGACTGATGTAAGTACTTATGTTTATGAGATTAACGTTAGAATTAAAAGTATTCGGACTATAACTTAGGTAAACTTAGGATTCATACTTAACTTAGTAAAACATAGGATTTAGATTACAACTTAGGTAAATCTTATAATAGAAACACATTCATTTGATAGGCTGCGTATCGTGAGGCCCTTAGTCGGGCTCAGTTAACCGACACCGAGGATGTCGGTGAAACGACGCCCTTCCGGACGCCCTCTTCTTTGGCCGCTCGGAACGACTTGTTCGTAGATACCGTCGGCGACTTTAAGAAAGGGTTCCTGTACGGTCGGCTCCCTAGGGCCATTGCATATGGCGACGCAGAGATTTCCACCGACACCGCCTCCTCTCGTGGCCCGGGCAAACGATGATGTTAGGTCGCAGCTTACGCAGCTGCACGAGGAGGTGTCGTCCTTGCGGGAGCAATTTGCCACGAACTTTCTGCCTGCGTCTGCTGCTGCCGATCCGTCTGCTGCTGCCGGTACGTCTGCTGATGGTGCTCGTCCGTCTTCTACTGGTCCGTCGACTGTAGTGTCGGTCCGTCTTTCGTGGGCCATCTTTCTTTCAACCATGATGCCCCTGTGGTACCGCCTACGACTGTGACGTCACTCCTGGATCTCATGTCCGCAGAGCAGCTATGCCAACTTCCGAGCAGTATCTACGACGGCTTGCCTGCGTACCTTGTGGAGGAGTATATTCGTCGGTCGCATATGGGATTACCACCACCGGACAATCGACCTCTCTCCTTCTTAAAATGTTGTATTAAGAAAATTTGGATTATTTGTGAGAGCTTTGGATTAATTGTGCTATAATCGGCTTATAGCACCGGATATTATGTTACTCTTTAGGATAATTGATATTTATTTTCTATTAGTTTGGTTAGGTCTGTGATTCTTGGATAATTGGTGTGCATTAAATTCATATGTGCATATTTGGTCTATGTGATTCTTGGATAATTGGTGTGCATTATATATGGGTCTGTATGATTGTTGGATAATTGGTGTGCATTATATATTGGTTTGGTTTATACATATATTTGTGAATAGGGAAAGTGCTGCAATTTTTTTCCCAAAAAACTCAGGTAGCGACGGACTAGTGACCGTTTAGCGACGGATAATCCCAGTTGCCGACGTTCGTCGACGGATTGGCCGTCACTATCTGGAGTTTCTAAAGTGTTTCCAGTTAGCGACGGATGCGCAACGGATTATCCGTCGGCAAGGTTCTGGTGGTATAAACTTCGACGAAATAGCGACGGCCTGTCCGTCGCCAGGGCGACTGATAATCAGCCACTACGCAGTCGCTCGCTCTAGCGACTGCTTTACGACGGACTATCCGTCGACATGGTTCTGGAAATGCTGACATTTCTAGAACCATGGCGACGGATAATCAGTCAGTAATCCATCGCTGTGGTGACGTCGTAGCGACGGATTAGCGACTATTCTTCCGTCGCCATGATACTGGAAATGCGAAGCATTTCAGAACCTAATCGACGGATAGTCCGTCAGCAGGCCGTCGATAATCCGTCGTTAGTTACCGACGAATACCGACGGATGACCGACAGAATGATACGTTCTGATACGCTGTTACGATGGTTTACCGACGGAATTTTACGTCGCTATGTCTGCACAGTTCAGTACTTAATAGTTGAAATGGACGACAGTCCGTCGATAATGCATCGCTAATGCTTCGTATTGTGACGTCGACAATCCGTCGCGATTCCGTCGCTTCACGACAACTTAGCGACGGACCGTTATTAGCGATGAGCTGATTGCCGACAGATTTTTTGGCCAAAATCCGTCGGTTAGCCGTCGCTAATCGTAATTACCGTCGATTTAGCGACGGATATGGCCGTCGCTAAATCGATAAATTTTGGTAGTGCAACCATGGGTTCCTAGACCCGTTGCTAGGAAATATTTCTAGGGGTCCAGACCCGATTCTGGTTCTACCAAAGGAAAAGAAAATCAGTCTTCTCCCTCCTTTAAAGACGTGGTTGATAAGGAACCAGTTTTTCTTCAGAAAATAAAGTCTGAAGAAATTATTCAAATTAGTCGAGAAGAGGTGCCCCTTCTGAATGAGCCATGGAAATTGATGGCTCGCTACATGGATATTAGTAAGTTTCCAAGATTCCATAAAACCCGTAATATATACGAGGAAATTTTATTAGCTTCCAAATCAGTGGAAATTCAACACTACTATCAGAAGGTTAATGATCACTTCTAATATAATCTATAGCAAAGCTATTATCAAAAGGGTGATACTCCACAATCTTGGGGCTTAAACCCTAATTCTTTATGACCAGTACAGTTCGTGATAACCGGATTTAGTTTATACTTACTGGGAATATGTTGATGCTTTCTATAAGTGTTTTATTCAAAACACTAATAAAAAACATACTTGGTTTCTAAAATTTGTCCAGAAATACTCAGCCTGGATATCCCTACATGGTTCTATAATTGGTGGCTGCTACTTGGGGCAACCATTGATATTTTGCCTGTTTCTATCAAGTAAAGCTTTCCTAGATGGGTAAATTCTTCGGTTCCCTGTCAAAAGAACATCTTTTTGAGGGAGAGAGTACCCTTCACTTCTTTGTACAAAATGACATTCCATTATTATGAAATGGACTCTCCAGGGAGACATTAATACCCTGAATATTCTAGTATTAGTCAGAAAGTTCATATAAAATGGTGGGAACGAATCGATGAGAATGAGAAATTTGCCAAAATTCAGGCTAATATCAAAGTAAATGATGTACTTATTGAGAAGCAGTTAAAACAAGATATAAAGGAAAATAGTCCAATCAAGAAATTAAAAGCTTCTTTGATTAAAAAAAAACCCTATATTACAGAAGAAGAATTAAGAAAAGATGCTTTCAATACTTTCAAGCCCAATTTATTGCTGATTTTAATATGGAAGATACAGTTCCAGTTCAGCCTGATATTTCAATGGAGGATTCTCAGAATCCAGATGATGAAGAATATTTTGATACTATGTACCAAAGGCTTTG
>JANAVB010004599.1:24315734-24319809 GCA_029216955.1 Iris pallida | reverse complement strand
TTTTGATCTATCAAACTTTTTGTTTTCAAGTTTGATGGTTCCATGTTGTAGAGAATTTTATTCTACCTAATTTTGACCTTTGAAAAGTTGGATTCGGACTTATTTTGAAGTAATGGACTTTTGAAGCTTTGGGTTCAAACTATGGAGTCTTGCTGTTTGGAGAAGACAGTGAGCAGTGTGCGAGCTTTTTAGCTTGTGCCACTGAGTTGCGCGAGCTCTTTAGTGCAGCACAGTCCCATACGTCTTTTGGAAGGTATGGATCTCATACGCTGCCTTTTGGAAGCGTATGGATCTCATATGCTGCCTTTGGAAGCGTATGTCTTGCATACGCTGACTTGGGTGACAAGGAGTCGTATGGAGTTCATATGCTGCCTTTTGGAAGCGTATGTCTTGCATACGCTGGCTTGGATGGTAAGGGTCGTATGGGTTCATACGCTGCCTTTTGGAAGCGTATGGATCTCATACGCTAGCCTGACTTGAGCGTAGGCGAGTCCATACGCTAGCCTGACTTGAGCGTAGGCGAGTCAATACGCTAGCCTGACTTGAGCGTAGGCGAGTCCATACGCTAGCCTGACTTGAGCGTAGGCGAGTCCATACGCTAGCTTGACCTGAGCGTACGCTGACTTGAGCGTAGCTTGACCTGAGCGTACGCTGACTTGAGCGTAGCTTGACCTGAGCGTACGCTGACTTGAGCGTAGCCTGACTTGAGCGTAGGCTGACATGAGCGTAGCCTGCTTACCCTGGATCTTCTATAGCCCTGTATTTTGATATCTTATTAGATATTTAACGTCCATTTTATATCCTTACGCCTTTTTGCATTAACTTGATATAATCATGATATGCTAATATTTCTGTTAATATAGATTGTTACGTGGGATGTACCATGTGTCGTGAATTGAGTTATAGATACCCCGATTGACTGGAATTAAATCCTGAGAGTTGTAGACTCGACCCCACTGATACTATTTGACTTTCATGCCTTGTCACCATTGATAATGATTGTGACCTTGACTAATAATTGATCATGCGTTCCTAGTTGGAACTAAGAGACTGGCTAGTCGTCTTATTGAATGAAATGAATGAGACACGTTCATGTAATAAACTATTGTACTCGATTAGCCAATCCCGAATATTGGCATACAGGCACATGCAGGCTTCAAATTATTTATTTATTTAGTTATTTATCTATCTTACAAAAACAGTATGTGTACTTTATGGTCAAGGCATGATTACTCCGTGGTCAGATTTGATTGTTGCATCACGCAATGTAAAACCTACAACCTATCCGTACGGGTATCGTTGTAGAGTTGCGCATATCGTACCCCGTATGAAAGTACTCATTTGAATGACCATGATCCACGGCATGGAACTTCACTCAACGTAGAGACTATTAAGTTAAATAAAATAATGATGGCATGGAGAGAATGGATTCCCGAGTTCTTACATGGTAGCCCTCTTGGGACTATTAAGTGCCCGACAGGCCGGCTGGTTCCCACAGATACTGTAAATCTGTCACACGGGCAGGAAACAGTATCTGCTTATATTATTGTACATGCTATATTAACGGCGGGCGTCCCGCTGGGACTCGTCTAATTACATATTGA
This sequence comes from Iris pallida, assembly GCA_029216955.1. Lineage (NCBI taxonomy): Eukaryota > Viridiplantae > Streptophyta > Magnoliopsida > Asparagales > Iridaceae > Iris > Iris pallida. Next base: position 24,318,205 of record JANAVB010004599.1, on the reverse strand, counting down.
CGCAATTGATTGATTGGATAGACTAGCCTTGCTTGCACATAGTAAGAACTGAGGAATCCCTATTTGCATAATTCCAGGATAACTTGGGACTCACAATAGCAAGCCGTAGTAGTTGATTGGCCGTTCAAGATGATTTGTTTGTGTACTGTACCTACTCTGTTGCCTAACTTGAGATGATCAGAATGTCAGGACATGACGGGCTAACTTCTGTCCTTGTTTGGTTGGAAGGTTGGTTCGAAGTGTCATGATGTTATGTAAATCCTAGTAGAAAGCAGAGATCTATTATTATATTTTTTACTTACTGGTTTAGTCCTTCATATCGTGCTTCCTTGTGGTACTTGCTATTAGAGGTCTAACCTCTCTGGTTTTGCATGGCCAGATTTAGAGCCAGTCCCCGAGGATCCAGCTTACTTCTACCTCCAAGATGGTCAACACTAGGGATGATCGCAGGAGAACTCGAGTGGGTTTTACTTTCCCGCCCGTTTGTTTATCTACTTTATACTTTGTCGTTTGGCACCGACATGTTAGTCGGATTATCTTGTACCTACCTTTACATAATTGTAATTAAGTCAGACTGCAGCTGATAACAATTGTGCACACTTTGCTACATCATCTGGCTATGTTTTGTAAAGCCAGATATCAAGAACATTTTGACTGGCGTTTGGGACGCCTTACTGCTTTATCTTACATGTTCTCTATTTCTGTTTCTTATTTGAATGATTGAGACAATAGATGTGAAATGACCATAGTGAGACTTTCATGTAGTATGCCCCTTTGTCTTTTAGACAGCATTGATCGTATTATACGGTATTCATCTACCCGTAATACGTAGCTGGCTGAGTCATTCCTCGCTCTCCAGTATTCTGGTTCTTGGGCGTGACAGGTGCTATGGCCTGAACCTGCGGCTGGTGATGCTGAAAAGAACGATGCTGAAGCTGAGGGCGCTTAGCAGCCCCCGTGCTGCTAGTAGCCCCCGGGAAAAGATCACGCTCCCTCTTGGGCTTCAATCCCCAATCTGCTCTACCTTGCGGGCCTTCGCGTAGATCTGGGTATAAGTCTCATAGAAGGAGGGAATGAGGATCTTGATATCCCAAGTCAGCCCTCCCTGAACGACTCGCCCTGATCTCCGGGTCTCGAATCATGTACTCCACGTATCGGCTCAGACTGCCGAACTCTGCGGCGTACTCCACAGATAAACTGCCCTGCTGCAGATCCCGGAACTGTCGCACCAGGTCGATCTTGTCCGTGGGGAAAAGAACTTCTCCTTAAAGAGAAGCTTGAACTCTGCCCAAGTATGGCCCTCTCCAGCTAGGGCTGGCTCGTTCCTGAACCAGGTGCGTGCAATGTCTAGCAACTGCAACCTACTGCCTCGACCTTCAGGTCGTCTGTAGGCGGGAGGCCCTCATCTGCCGCTCGATATCCTCGAGCCAATCATCTGCATAGACCACACCCTCGGTCCCGCTAAAGTCACGGGGCCCGAGCTTCTTGAAGTCCTGGATATCTCCGTACCTCGTACGCGTCCCGTGATGCGGAGCCCTCTGCTCCACGGCTGCAAAGGCCAACAGATGGCATCCTCCATGCCCTGACACATCCCGTCTATCTGCCTCTGCTAAGCCTCGGCCTGGGCTCTCTGAGTCTCCAGCATCTGCTGAAGGAAGGTAAGCATCTGCCCAATATCTGTAGGCAGAGGAGGTGGAGGTGGAAGTACGTCTACAACTGGCGGAGGAATCCGCTGCGCAGGAGGGAAAGAGCGCTCGTATCAACCACTGGTACTGCGATCGAAAAAGTCGTAGCAACCCTGGGGTCAGCCCTCGTAACTGGCGAAGGAGCGCCCCTAAGAGCTGCTGCCGACACCCCGACTGCAGCAGAGTGTCTGGATCAGGTCCGCTAGTCATAGCAGACCTCTCCGCATCCGCGGACTCAGGATGCTGGGACCTGGTCTGCACCATCCTGAAGATAGAATAAAAGAGGAATCAATATGGCACATGAAATATATATCAAGGAGGACAGTTAGAATGTAAGAATCAATAATCAAGGGACAGTTAAAAGATCAGCAAGTGAAGTTTTTTTTCCTATTTTGTGATTGAGTACATAGCCTATAGCCTATCCTAGATACGTACCGCAGGCTCGTAACAGCACTCTAAGTCGAGCGCCACTACGACATCACACTAATTGCGACTTTCGACCTGCATGGGCCACTACTAAAATCGTGTCATGACCCGCACCCTAGGCAGGGCACAAGTGCGTGACAACGTCCAGCCTACACCGTAAAAACGGCATAGACGCTGTAGGTCTACTAGCCAACAAACAGTATATAATAACCTTTCATCTCCGCACGGAGGTATATAATATGAAATACTGATAAACTCAATCACAATCTAGAAGGAAGAAATCATGGCACGAAGACTAAATAGATATAATCACAAGTCCAAAACCAGCTCACAATGAGAGAGATACAAAGTAATATAGTT
>JANAVB010004599.1:24205734-24310734 GCA_029216955.1 Iris pallida | reverse complement strand
TCCATTGGACGAAGTTAATCTGTTCAACTAAGTTGGCCATTTGGTCCGTTTAGCTCTTTCTCTAAGTCTGGATGGTCTTGTTGGACATGACTAACCATCCTGTCTATCTACATGTGATATGTCTTTTTTTAACTGTCTTTTTTAACTGTCAACATACATGGACGACATAATGACTGACATTACTATTAAAAAATAATATCCAAACTGCAAGATATACGTAATGGTTATATATAGATCAGATAAAAATAAGATCGAGTGGTGAGAGGGGCAAAATCAAAAACTCATATTCTCGTATAAAGTTTAACGAACAAAAATATAAACATCCCCCAAGGTCCTAACTTAACTCATCCCTGGTTTTTTATTTATATGTTATTTATGTTTTCTAAAATCTTCTCACTGTCAGGGCTGACATAGAAAGTTTGACAAGACTTCGGACGTGGACAACCTCCTCCATACGATAACCCCTCAGACCATTTGATTTCCATAGGACCGGTCTAGCTCCCCAAATCCAGTTTCAGGGCTGGTCCTGAACTCATGGGGGCCCAGGACGAACTTTCAAAATAAGGCTCCCATACATAATATAAAAAATATTTGAAAAAAACTTTAACAAATACAACTACAACCAGGATTGAACTTAGAACCTTTGGTAAGGAGTCAAAGTATGTACTACTACACCACAATAACTTTGGGTCTAAAAGGGCCCAGGCATGATATATATTATTTCTATTTTGAGATACAAAATTATTAACATATTTATTTTTAAACTATTTTTTGGGCCCCTCATGATCCGGAGGACCTGGACGGTCGACCTGGCCGTCCTGGGCCAGGGCCGGCCCTGTCCAGTTTAAACCTATATCTTTTCAATACAACTAAATGACAACCAAAATTAGCGCCAATTAAGACAACCCAACAATGTTGTAAAAACCGGACCGGACCGACGGTTAGACCGGGTCCAACCGGTTTAAGCCAAAAAAATCGGCCCGGTTCGACTAAAACCGGGTCTTTTAAAGAACCGTCGGTTTTTTGTCAAAACCGGATTCAACCGGTGAACCGGCCGAACCGGTTCACAATTGAACCGGCCAATTTTGGTTTTTTTTTCCATTGTAAAAAATTTCAAAATAAATTATTATGAGAAATTTGGACCATTTGATTCTTTATTTGGTTTTAATCGACCTTATAGTTGTAAAATTAAACCGAACTAACATACTTATGATCAAATCAAACTAAACTAAGAAGTAAATATGAATATTTTACCTATTTGAACCAAACTAAACCAAGTCTATTGAACTCCAATTGAACCCGGTTGAACCTGAAATAACGTGTAGGCAACTCTAGAGGGGGGTGAATAGAGTTTGTGTCAATAATCACCAAATAAAAATTAATTCTATATTACCTCCACAAAAACAATTATCAATATAGTAAATAAATCAGAGAGAAATGCAGAAGTAAGTAAAGATCAGAAGAGCATACGCAAACACAACAGTTTTAACCTGGTTTCCCTCGTAGAGGACTAGTCCAGGCCTGAGAACTCTAGCTCAGGATTAAATCCACTATTTGTGAAATAGTAGTTACACCCCGTGCCTTTTCTTCAGAAGAGCACGTCAACTTCTTACAGATTCGCAGTGGCGAAACTTAGAATTGTCCAAGTTACTTTTATTTCCCTCTTGCACACAACTTCTAGCTGATATCGCACTGAGCACCTTGGGCTAAGGAGAGTTGTGGCTTAGGATATATGGAAGAATGAGGCTTGGAGTAGTAGAGCTTAGAAAGCTTGAATATTTGAAGGTAAGAGATGATTTTGAAATGAAAGAATTCAAGCTCTATTTATACTACTCTGGGGAGGCAGAATTCGGCCAGAATTCTGCCCCAAGAATTCAAATTTTCGAACGTTGGACAGCTTGTAGCAAGCAGGCCCTAAAAATCAGGGTGCTGGAAATTAGGGGACAGAGTTCGGCCCGAACTCTATGTGGAGGCAGAGTTCGGCCCGAACTCTGTCTCCAGAAGACAGAATTGGTCCATTGGGCTTTTGGGCTTTGTGGAGCTTGGGCTTGGTTCAGTTATTGGTCTGTTTGAATGGTAGAGCATTGGAGAGATATGTCTAGGGGTTGAGATGACTCAGTGCGACTCAACGTACACATTCTTCTAGACTCAATAAATTAAAGATTACAGACTTGGAATCAAATAGGAAAACTAAGAGCCCTTTGATGACGCCTTTCTTCTGATATCTGAGCAGAACTGAGGACGTCTTTTTTCTTGACAGCAGTCGTCCAAAGATAAGCAGATCTGGAAATCTGAATACCTTTCGGGGGCTTCGCCCCCGAACCCCCGACGGGGGGCGCTGCCCCTTCGACCCTTGTCCGCTGACCGGGCAGCGGAACCCCCGATGCGAGGCCCCGGATAGGTCGCTAGGCGGTTCGGAGAAATCTCTTTGTATGATGCCGTCTTTGGTCCATCATTAATTCTTCATTGCCTATGTCCTGGTTTGATCATGTTTGATCATGCTTACTGCATGTCTACAAATACATGTTAGGCCAGCAAAATATGTTGTAGTACGATACAAGCATAGCAATATAATATAGGACAATTAGGACAATACTAAGTTTAAGTAGCAACATGATAGTGAGTATATGAATATTAGTGACATCATTATGTTAAACTTAAATGATTAGCCATATTCAAAAATACGATATAATCATTGGGCCAACAATCTTCCCCTTTTTGATTATGGCAAATCGGTTATGTTTAAGACAGATACGATAGATGCATGTATCACTAATAAACACATACTACTAGAAGATTGTGTGCTAACTTAAACTTATCTCTCCTCCTTTGACATGATCAAAAAATAAGCTCCCCCATAATAAGAGATAAACCAAACTCAAGCATAAGTAAAGTAGGAAGGCATAGACAATCATGATCAAAATATACTAAATGAGAAACAATGGGAGAAGTGTGTAAAGACAAGTACAGAAACTACATACCAAATGTAGAGTGCCAAATAGAAAATAGCTTGTCAATAACACAAATAGTTGGTAAAACTAAAAAAATTTGAAATTAATCAATAGATAGTTTACCAACATGAAATCCAAGAAAGACATCCAAAAACATAGTATGATATGAAATATTGCTCTAGTTTTGGAAGAGAATTATGAAATAAAATATTTCAATCAAAAACCATAGGGATTTAGATAATTGCAAATAATAGATATCAAAGAAGAAAGATACCAATTGATGATATTGAAATATATAAACTTGATATCAATTTAAATAAATAAACTTGAAACATTGATCAATTAAACTATGATAGTCACAATTGTCCATAGATAAATAGTGAAACAAAATAAAGGAATGATCAATGTAAAATACAGCAATTGATATAAAATGATCTCATTATTTGTAAATCTATTTGCTTATCCAAAATTCATGCATTTGAACTCAATTACCTTATCATGCTATATGAATATCCTTTAGATAAACATGAAGGTAAAGGAGAAAAATGTTTGAGAAAGAAAAATTCAGTCGATTTGAATGCTCCCCCTCAAACTATTACCAATAAAGATAAAATCATAAATTTTGGGTAAGTCCTCAACAAGGAAAGCCAAATCAATTTAGCATACAAAGAAAGCCAAATCAATTAAGCATACAAGGAAAGCCAAATCAAAGAAACCACAATAGTCATCAAGATAAGATACAAAAGTTAATATTAACGAGATGACCCATATAAAAGAGAGAGATAATATGATAAACCAATTGCATATACTCTCATAAACCTTTCACAAAAATAACAGTATCATAACCTCAATCACTAAAATAATAATAAAAATATGGGTCAATAATGAACAAGGTATACGACATATTAAAGGGTATAAACGAATTGAACCAATTTATTTGCTCCCCCTTAAAATATGCGTATCTAGTTCTAAAGCACTTATAGCAAACAAAAATGATAACTTCAAGATATAGGGGTAAATCAACTATAGATTTCTCCCCCTTGCTCAATGCATATAAGGCTATAAAAACATCATAGAATAAATAATATCATCTTTAGAAGAGATATCCAATTAATAGTCACTAAAGATGAATGAACAAAAATAATATTTTAATTAAGCACATGTAATCAAAAGATGACATACACTAATCTATATAGAAGAATCTCATATTTAAATATGATAGATCAATGCATGTTATCTTTTGAGAAGAAGATCATCATGAAAAGAAATAAGGTCCATTAGAAAAATGTCATTATGAAAAGGAATAATAAGGTCCATTAGAAAAATATCATCATGAAAAGGAATAATAAGGTCCATTAGAAAAATATCATCATAAAAAAATAAAGTCAATTTAAATCAATCATGAATATAGCTCAAAAAAATAAAAAAAATAAAACTCAAATATCATGTCCATGATTATCTAATTAAGAAATGATCAACCAATTTATTGCTTTGCAAGGACTATGTATGTTTTACCACATATGTACCCATCAGCGGATAATAATCCAACCTTGCTAATACTAAATGAGAAACCAATGAAGTTCAAATAGCAAGAGCATATGTGATAATCCATGAGTAGTCAAAGTAGAGTAATAAATTAACTTGATAACTACATAATTAGATAATATAGGACTAGTCAATCATTAGGATCATTTATCAATAAAAGTAAACATGATCCAACGAATCTCATCAAAAGAAAATCCCAAATCCATATTTATAATACAATCTTACAAATCGATAAAAAAAATATGGAGAGAGAAAGTCAATCTCATTTAAATTATTACAGATTTAATCTAAAGAGATGTAATATGATAATATGATAAAATCATGACTACAAAAGATGAGAGAAGTTTAAAAGATGCTTATCAATGACTAGTATGGAAGGAAGTTAAAGCGATGAATCACAAACCAAGATTAAAAAATTTGTCAAACTAATTTTAGAGACCAAACATATGTATCTAAAATAGAATACAAATCTCATCAATAAAATTCATAAATCTTGTTGTTTTTTTTTTTGTAAACTAGCATATCACATATAGATTGAAATTCAAGAAGATAGCTAGATGAGTGAAAGTGAACAAAAATTATGTAGCTTAACAATGTTTTCTATAAATAAATTCACTTTATTTATTTTGTATCTGAGAAAATTACAACTGTAGGAATCCGATCTAGAAGACGATCGCTTTATCCTTTGGACTATGCGAAGAAGAAAAGCTCTCAAAATTTTGACAGTAGATATCAATGTATATGTACAATGAATAAAAAAAGAACTCTATTTATAGAGTCAAAATAGTAACTGAAAAGATAACTACCTCACCACTAGTGCATTTGAAAAGTCACGCAGACTCTAAATACACGCAGGGTTAGTGAGTAGTTACTGGACGTGGCCCGTAACTGTTGGACACATGGCATTAGTGCATGGGTCGTGTACAAGTTACTGGACACGCGAGAGAGAGATCGGTGGCATGGCTGCCACGTACTCCAGTTGAAATGAAATCCACGCTGTCTTGCTGAAGGCAAAAAATCCACGCAGTTTCGTTGACGCAGACTCGTTGAAGGCGAAATCCACGCAAGCTTTGAAGAAGAATACTTCAGAATTTACGCAGGCTTTGAGAAGAATAACTCAAAAATCCACGCAAACTTGAGGAAGGAGAAGGTTCAGAATCCACGCAAACCGCCAGCCGTCTTGATTTGGCACGCTTCGTTTGACACAAAATCTCTGACATTGATTATATTGTCAGCCGCATTAAATGAAGATAAGACCCAAAGTCACGCCAACTTGGTGAAGAGTGAGTCTTGCTAAGGAAGATTTCGAAAATCACGCAAAAGACGGCGATGATCTCTCGAATTCTGTGCATACGTGGCATACGAGGAGACGTTTCTCGACTGCTGTGTTGTCAGTCATTATGATTCTGACGTATGGCTGAGCTGTCTCTGCGTGACTTCTAAAGGAGATGGCCAGGCAGAACTTAGCGTATCTTTTGTGCTGCTTCTTGGATCACTCTGCGTGACTTGTTCTGATCAACTCAGCGTGACTTTCATTTTTGAGGCCTACAAAACCCCCTTCAAAGTTTTCGAAAAATGATAAAATATTTTTGAAATACTTTGAAATAGAGATGATGAAATGAGTTAAAGTCACGCTAAGATGGCTCCAAAATTTTTCGGAAGTTGAAAAGACTTCGAAGTTCTTTGAAAACATCCAAATGAACTTATTAAATGTCATAATGACTCTTCGTTCTCCGAGACTGATTGTGTCCAATTTATGGTGGAATATGAACTGTCAACGAGATCTGTTATATAAACAGGAAGTGATTCTCAGTTTTGACTTCATCTCTCGAAAATATGACCCCAAAGGAAGCAGCCGAAGAGGAAGCACGCAAGTTGGTCTTTTGTTCCCATGGTAACCCCACTTTTGGGGGCAAAGAACCCGAACCTGTCGTCATCGAGCTCAAGGACGATTCTACGCAGCTAGCCAAAAATCTCTTGAGCTACTTTGGATTGGATGGCTCGTCTTCTTCTGATGGGCGGAGCCTTATGGAGAAGCGTGAAATGCTCGAGACTCTGTTGTATCGCCTGGGAGTTAAGAGCGTAGAGGAGTTAGGCATCAAACTTAGCCGCTCTGGAAAATAGAGCGTAACTTTCTACGCTTTTGTTGTATTTTTTTGTCTTTTTGTAAGGCCATCAGTGCCTGTTTAAAGAATGAAGTACAACTTTTGTGTTTGATCTGCGTGCCTTTTAATGAAGAATATTAATTAGTACTCTTTGACTGTTTCCAATGTTGCACGGTCTCCCGAAGTATACGTGACACTCTTTCCACAATTTACGAGCGCTATTTATGCGGATCTTTTCCTAGAATAGACCTACACTTGACCCTTTAAATAGATGGATGAACTCCACGCAAACTCATCTTCCCATTCTTCTTTCTCTCTTCTGAGAATGAATTTTCTATGAGAAGAAAATAGGAAAGCCATGTTGTCTGATGTCAAATCTCTGTGCACGCTACCAGACATGGATCTGTCAATCCTTAGCAGCAAACTCAGTGGTAAGTTCAATATACACGCATCGAATTTTTTTTTTGTTTGCTAAGGACAAATTCATCTTCCTGAGATGAACAAAATGCATCTGTCTTTGCTTGGCCAGTTTCTGTTGACTGATTTTTCTTTACTGTTTCTTGCAGAATTTTGGCTGAAAACCTTCTTCAGAACTGGCATTGGTGATATGGATGTTGTGGACAATGTTCTTCTGACATTTACATCAGGGAGCTCATACGCTTTTGACGCGTAAATCAGACAACTCAGAACTCTTCGTGAAATAGAAGGGTCTTCCTTAGATGGTAGGAAGAGCCTTTATACACGAGAGTTGGATGGTGGAGTTAACTCTACTACCGAGAAATCGGGTAGTAGAGTTCCTTTCAAGGCAGAACCAGGAATTGTATCTCAAGGTTTGGATACATTCCTGTCTTCCTTGAGAGGTTACCCCCATCCACCAGTTGTATTGGCAGCAACACGTTTTCGTGTTGCCCTACTCTGTGGTTCTCCTCTCGTCTGAGAGATAAGACCAGAGTTTGATTCCTGCTGGACACCCAGGAATTGCCACAAACAACGAGATTGCCAGAGAAGATCCAAGAAGAAATAGATCTCAGTTGTACATAGAATGAAAATCCAAGATTTGTAATAGAATTCCATTATGATTTGTAGGAAAGTCTAAGAAAATGTAATAGACTTTTTGTGGTAAAATGGGAATGAAAATGACAATTCTTCTATGCTCAATGATTTGTATTTGTGGATGAATTGTGGACATGATAGATAATAAAATCATCTTTTCTGTTTTTAGAGTATATGATATTATCAGAGGTATTATGGACATGATAATATATAGGAACTCGAAAGAAAATAGATTGATTTCTATGCAGAGGTCAAAACATGACAAATGAGTAAACAGATTCGGAATTGATTCAGAGGTTATGAAAACATGATAAATAACGAATCCCCACTTAATGAACTGATAGAAGATTATGAACGGATGAACCGTTTAAGAAATGATGAACAGATGAACTGTCGAGTGAATGTAATAAATGAACGGACGAACCGTCAAGTATTAATGAACATGTGAAACGTCGGATGAATGTGAGAAATGAATGGATGAACTGAGTATCGGGAAAGAATACGTCCCTTCGATCCTTGTAACCATATGCCTATAAATAGAGCATATATTTGAATAGAAGGATCGTATTTTATCCACAATGTCTTCTGAAGAGAACATAAAGAAGGCTGAAGTCGCCCTTGAAGCTACTGAAGGTGTTAAAGAACATCCACCTCCGCAGAAGAAGGAAATGGGCGAAAGCTCGTCTACTCCCAAGCCGCCAAAAGATATCCTGGACTTCCTGGTCGAACCAGGAGAAATCGAAGAAGAAGAAGCAATGAGGCTGGCTGCCTGTCAATTCTTGGTGCGGTCAGGAAAAGATGTATTCAATTCTTTTGCTGATTATGTATGTGGTCCTCGTCCCAAATATGAAAGGGATCATAGTGATCTTCCATGATGATGTACTTTTTTTTTCTTGAGGGATTTGTCTCAAATAAACTCCGTTTAAGGAAACTTTGTTTACGATATATCCTTCCCACTTTTATATTTTTGACTTTATTCATTGATCTTTTGACTCAGAAATCAGAAAGACTAAATATCATTTTCATAAATATGATATTGAGATAGAAAATTCAGAGGTAATGTGGACATGATTTTTTGGATATCAAATTTGTTGAGAAAACGATACAAAGTAGAATACCTATCTCCACTGGGGATAATAGATATCAGAATGATTCTTCGGAAAGAATAATAAAACAGCTGGAGAGTGATGGGAGGACAATTTTGATAGAAATATCAGACGTAGTACTTCTTCAAGAATTTGCCGTTGATGGGCATCATAGTGGCTTTACCATCTAGAGTAGTGAGTTGATAAGCCCCATTAGAAAAGATCTTATTGACAATGAATGGACCTTCCCATTTTGCATCAAACTTGCCCTTACTCATGTGTGTCATAGTCATCGGGCGTCTGACAGTAAGCACAAGTTCTCCTTTCTGAAATGTTCGAATTCTGACTTTCTTGTTAAAAGCCCTTGAAATTCTAGCTTGATAGAATTCAATATTCTGTTGAGCAGATAACCGTTTTTCATCCAGAGCCTCCAATTCTTGAAGTCGAAGACGATCATTATTTTCGGCAGTGAGTTCATTAGCGATTGCTAACCTTAAAGAAGGAATTTAAATCTCTAATGGGAGAACAGCCTCAGATCCGTACACCAGAGAGAAAGGTGTACACTTAGTAGCATTACGGACTGTAGTGCGATAAGCCCACAAACATTCCCCGAGCTTGTCACTCCAATTACGTTTGTTAGTGGAGACAAACTTTTTTAGGAGTTTGATGATAGTCTTGTTGAAAGCTTCTGCCAATCCGTTAGCTGCTGGATTATATGCGGTAGAAGCAACATTATTGATCCGGTGATCGTCACAGAATCGAGTAAATTTCTGGCTGACGAACTGTGGTCCGTTATCATGAACAATGCGTCGAGGAACACCAAATCTGTAGATGACATGGTGCTTAATAAAGCTGATGACATTAGACGTCTTAACTTCAAATAAAGGAATAGCTTCGGCCCATTTGGAGAAGTAATCGGTTATTGCGAGAATGAACCGATGACCTTTAGATGATGGAGGATTGATTGGGCCGACAATGTCCATGCCCCAAGCTTCGAAGGGCCATGATGCTACCGTCGGATGTAGAAATTCCGAAGGTTGATGTATAAAATCCGCATGGATTTGGCAAGCTTTGCATTTCCTTGCATATTCAATGGCATCTGATACCATAGTTGGCCAATAATAATCCATCCGTCGAATACGGTCTTGAAGTTTTGGCCCAGGTTGATGCGCTCCACAAATTCCATCATGTGCTTCACGAATAACTTGTTGGGCTTCATCACCGGCAATGCACCGAAGGAGTAAACCATCATAAGCTCGACGATATAAGGTCTTTGTTGTATGATTGTAATAGAATCTGAGTGATCGTCGTCTGATAGATGTTGCCTCACTCGGATCGTCCGGAAGAATATCATATAATACAAGATCTAAGAAAGGAAGTCTCCAATCTTTATCCGTATTCTGATTCTCAGTCGAGTTACTGAAGATGAATTTCATGCTGGAATCGGATGAAGATGATATCGATTTACGACTAAATCCAAATCCTCTTGTTGTGTTGACGTCATGAGATGTTGATTCTTCAATGTCAACTGGAAGTCCTAGAGTCAGGTTATTTTCAAGATGAAATAATTCTCGACTATGAACAACAATCATTTATTGCCGTCTGATTGGGATAGCCAGCACCGCTGCAAGATTAGCAAGGGCATCAGCTTCTGTGTTACATGCTCGCCTAACATGTTCAATGAAGAATTCCTTAAATGATGAGGCCATAGATATGGCCACTCTATGATAAGGAACCAGATCTTGATGGCGAACTTCATAAGTACCCCTGATCTGATTGACAATAAGTTTAGAGTCTCCATACGCCTCCAAATGTTGAATATTCAGATGTTTAGCGAGTTGAAGACCAATAAGCAATGCGTTGTACTCAGCTACATTGTTTGAACACGGCTGATCGAGAGAATAAGCTCTTTGGATGGCAAGACCTTCTGGCGATACAAGAACAATTCCAACTCCAGCAACAATATCGCCATTAGGACTAATTCTTGACGCTCCATCAAAGAATAGACGCCAAGTAGGATCTTCTTCAGCAATTTGATTTGAATCTAGGACTTCATCTGGGATTTCATCATAGAGTTTTGAATTTTCTGGAATTGAGTGAGCAGCCAGAAAATCAGCTAAAGCTTGTCCCTTGACTGATTTCTGAGGAATATAGTGCATGTCATACTGAGCAAGTAGGATTCCCCAGTTAGCCAATCGAGAATTCAAAACACTGGGTTTCTTCATCATGATCCGTATAGGATTGATCCTGGAGATGACATAAATAGTCTGACCAATGATATAATGACGTGTCTTTTGGACAGCAAACATCAAGGCTAGACATTCTTTTTCAACTGGTGAATATCGAGGTTCAGCTCCGGTCATAGTGCGGCTGAGATAATAAATGGCTTGTTCATGGCCATTTTGATTCTTTTGAGCGAGTAATGCACCCAATAAATGACTCATTGCTCGAGTATAGAGGAGGAACGGTATTCCTGAGACGGGAGGTACCAATACTGGAGGGCTCATCAGATATTGTTTTATATCATCGAATGCTTTCTGACATTCATCATTCCAGACAAAAGAGACACCTTTCTTCATAAGTTTGTTGAATGGTCTGCAGCGTCCTGATAAATTAGAGATAAATCACCTGATATAAGCAATTCTTCCTTGAAATCCTCGTAGCTCTTTTAAGGTGCGTGGAGGACGCATCTCTTGGATGGCTTTGATCTTCTCGGGATCCACGTGTATACCTTTAGAGGTAATGACGAAGCCGAGAAATTTACCACTAGAGACGCCTAAGAAGGACTTAGTAGGGTTCATCTTTAATTGATGCTTACGCATTAGATCAAATATAGTCTTCAAATCTTGGATATGATCCTCCTTTTGTCGACTTTTGACTGCAATATCATCAACATAGCATTCGACTGTTTTCCGCAAATGTTCACGGAATATAGTACTCATAGCTCGTTGATAAGTTGCTCCTGCATTCTTGAGACCGAATGGCATAACTGTATAACAGTATGTACCAATCGGCGTTCTGAAAGAAGTGTGCTTCTCGTCTTCTGGGAACATTTTGATCTGATTATACCCAGAATACCTGTCCATGAATGACATTCGTTCAAATCCACAGGTATTATCAACCATGACATCAGTGATTGGTAGAGGGAATTCGTCTTTAGGACATGCCGCATTGAGATCGCGAAAGTCTATGCATACTCTGATCTTGCCAGTCTTTTTAAGAACAGGAACAATATTAGCCACCCAATCGGGATGTTGTTCCTCTCTAATAAACCCAGATGTAATGAGTTTATTGACTTCAGCTTCAATTGCATCCATGATGTCCGGACGAAATCGTCGCTGTTGTTGGTTGACCGGTTTAGCATTCGGCAAGATGTTGAGCTTGTGAGTTGCAATTTGAGGATCAAGCCCTGGCATATCTTCATAACTCCAAGCAAAGACATCGATGTAATCACGAATGAGTTTGATCATGTCTTTCTTATCAGTTTCTGAAAGACTTTCACTGATGAATATTGGTTTGGGAGACCCCTCTTCACCAACATCTATTTGAACAAGTTTATCTTCAGTCGGAGGTTCTTTTTGCTCGAAACGGAACTCCCATTGATTATCTAATCTTTGGGTCCACTGTTCTGATTCAGGTGAGATTTCAAACTCTTCTTCGTCTTCATCACTTTCTTCAGAATGGTCAATGGAAACCATATTGGAAGACAGAAGGTTGCAATAGAAGTCACCGATACTTGTATCGGAATCCCAAGAAGTGGTACTAGAAGAATCAGATCTCTTATCTTCGTCAGACTCAAGATCTTCATGGATAATGTTGATGAAAGGAGTAGGAGCAGTATAACCCAATCCGTATTTCGTCCTTCCATATTTCAAAGGAGGAATCTGGACAGGCATTTTTCTTCCTTTTCCATTATTAAGCCAGTCATGAAGTCATAGCCCATATTTTTGATGATGTCTCTAGATTGCTGACTATAACGACGTAGTTGTAATCTTCCAGTATCATCATTTTTGTCATCATCTTCAAGATCAGAAGG
Source organism: Iris pallida (assembly GCA_029216955.1). Lineage (NCBI taxonomy): Eukaryota > Viridiplantae > Streptophyta > Magnoliopsida > Asparagales > Iridaceae > Iris > Iris pallida. The sequence goes on along the minus strand of JANAVB010004599.1, from coordinate 24,297,959 downwards.
ATTTTGAGGCTCTTTGTAGAAGAATATTGGAATGTCTCCTGGCTTTCTGCTGGGAACTAGAAAGTATGAAGATTGTACAGGTTCTAGAGATAATCTGTATGAACAGTCTGTACAACTCCTATGGTTATTGTGTTCAAGTCATCTAACAGATGTAAATAACTATGAACATAATTACACACATCAACGTACTGCAAAGGTGGAGACTTTTCATTAAATGTAAAAGCAGCAATATTTATATTGGGAGAAGACTGAGCTTTAGAGATTTTAGCCAAGTCAATGACTAAAGGGGGAGAAGAAGAAGAAGCTTTGTTTCGATTAAGATCGATAACAAATGGCTCAGAAGAGGTGAGCTCCCTTGAAGTTTGAGTAGGAAGAGTAGTCCGTCCTCCAACTGGAATTAGCAGAGTATCTTGTGAAGGTACAGGAACTGTAGTACGCCCACTGACAGAAATGATCAGTGTATTCTGAGTAGATGACTGAGGTAACGGAGAGATCCGTCCACTCACTGGAATGATGAAAGAATCTTCTCCAGAGGGTTTAGGAGATTGTTGCTGAGTAGTTCGACATTTAACAGGGATTATTAAAGTCTCACTTTGTGCATCTTCTTTCTCCATAGCTTGTATGATCCTTCTATATTCTTCTTTATACATTCGGGAATCATTGAAATAAGCTTCAACCCCATGGAAGGGATTTATATCAGCAACTTCTTTTTGTACTCTTCCATTGCTATCAATGTACTTAAAACATTGATGAAGAGTAGAGGGCACCACATTATTTTCATGAAGAAAGGACCTCCCCAGAAGAAGATTATAGGATCCCGCGATCTCGATCACATAGAAAGTGACTTTAGATCTGAAATCACCTATCTGAAGCTTCAGATGAATCTTTCCCAAAGGCTCACTTCGGCTTTGATTGAATCCCAAGATAGTAGTAACCGTCTTGGAGAGTTTGTGAAGAGAGATTTTTAGTTCATCCAACAAACTCTTTGGCATTATGCTTATAGCAGACCCTGGGTCAATGAGAATACGATCTATCTTCATCGTATCAATATAACCAGTGTAGTAGAGAGGTCGATCATGTCGGTTATCCTCCAGTAACATGTCGTCTTGCGTAAAGGTGATATTTGGGATAATCTCCAGTACACTGTTGTAATGTAAGCAAGTGGCAGGTTCCGCATCCGGCTTCTTCAATTGTGCAAGACAAGAGTCAGCTTGTAGAAGTGCTTCACTTAACGTCTCCCGAGTCTCTTTGGAAAGACGTAGAAGTTCAAAAAGGGACATTCTAGTGGGAGTATTAGCAAGCTGAGCCAAAATGTCGAAGTTGTAAGGCTTCTGAAGTCCAAGAGGAGAAGACTTCTTGATTGGCTTATCAAACCGAGCCTGTTGTTTGCCTTTCTCCAGAGCCGTAGGCTTGGGAGGAACAGGTTCAGTAGATGGTTCTTCCTCGGGAGGAACATTAGGAGCATCTGAAGGGATATCAGTAGGATCTTTAGGATTTTTAGAATAATCCTTTAGGTAAGGTTTCCCCGTTCGAGTAGCACTAACAAGTGCTTCTTCTTTATCTTTTGGCTCTGTGTCAGAAGTAGACCCAAGAGAAGTCATATGACATGACTTGATATTTCCAGCCTTCTTGGATTTTTGAGAAGAAATCTTTTGAGGAGAAGGCGATTCAAAATCTGCCACTAGATCAGGATGGATCCACATGATTTCTCCTGTTTTCAAAGTGATTGGCACTAATCCTTCAAACTGTGGAGGAGGAAGATTCACTATGTCAAGAGTTGCCTTGGGAATAGGAATAATCCCACTTTCAAGGAGTTGAGGAGGGAAATTTCCAAATTGCATAGAGACGACGTTGGAGGTGACGGTCTTCTCTTTTGGAGTAAGAGAGATAGCTCCAGATTTAATCATTTCTTGGATCTTTCCTTTCAATACATAACATGTACGAATTGTATGACCCAGTATTCTGTGATATGGACAGTATTTAGGATGATCTGTTTTACCAGCTTCATCAGGTTTCTTGATCTCTGGTAATTGTATTTTATTACCTTTCAGCAGACATTCAAAGATACCAAGGACATCGTCGTCATCAAAAGAATATTCTTCTCTGGGGCGAGGTGTTCTTGATTGTTGAGTTGTAGAGGCAGGAGTTTGAACATTCGATGCATCTTTGCTCTGAAGATTAACTTCTAGAGTTTCTTTTCCTTTGCGAGCATTATTTTTATTGTTAGCCCCTTGTCCTGTTTCTTTAGGAGTCATCTGCACTCCTAAACCTTTGAAGGTTTCAGCACTGATTTCTGCAGCTTTAGCACTGACTATGAAGGAAGGCCAATCTTGAAATTGAGTGGACCCTGTCCACATACTGATGATTGGCAACAAGTTTGATTTGCACGTGTCAATGGTGATAGCATCAGGAGTTCCAAGAGGCATCTTCAGAGCTTCTCTTCGAAACCGTTCAATGTATTCCTCTGTAGATTCATTATTTTTCTGCTTGATTCTAATAAGAGCAGACATAGTCATGTCATTAAGCCCTTCATAGAACCTTTCAAAAAACATCTGTTTAAAACCAGCAAATGAGGTAATACTCCCATCTGGGAGACTTCTATACCATTCATAAGCCGTTCCCTTGAGACATCCAATAAATACCCGAGTAAGGAGGGCATCACTTGGTTGTAATTGATCAGTCATTACTTCAAAGTGATTGATAAACTGACTTGGAGAAGTGGTTCCATCATAGAATGAGATAGTAGGAGGCTTGTATTTAGGAGGATATGATACTTGCTTCCATTCTATCGGATAAGGCTGCTTGATGCCTAACCTTTGTAAACCATCCTTCTGTTTGAATGCCTCGAATTGAGTTTTGAGATTTTTCAATTCTTCAGAGACAACTCCCGAAGATTGTGGAGTTGTGGCTTGTAGAGAATAGTTAGGAGGAGGAACAGCATTGTAAGCACTACCCCCAGCTCCAGAGAGACTAGGATTTGGTTGAGCAGGTCCAGGAGTATTGGATTGTACTGCTGGAGGAACTTGTACTGGACTTATATCAGTATCAACTGGTATGGCATCTGATACAGTCTGTCGATTTTGCAACTGAGCTGTCATGAGTTCATACATTGACTTCATTGTGTCAGTCATAGACTTCATTTGCTGTTCCAAAGAAGCAATTCTTTGATCTTGAGGAGTCAGGAAAGAAGAGGGTTCATCAGTATTCCCATCAACCATGTAAGTCGTGACTGTATGAGGGATTATTGATGAACTAGTAGATGTTGTATGCTCTGAATCATTGCTTCGTGTATCAAAGTCAACTATAGGAGAATTACCCCCAGTAGGAAGAGGTGGGAAGTTAGATTCTCCAAGAAATTCAGAATCAATTTCAGGGATCAAATTTCTTTGACTAGAAGCCAGGACTCTTGCTCTGGTGTTTTTATATACTCCATCTGGACTATCAACTCTACCCCCGGTGTCCCGAGAAGTCATGTTGACAGAGGCAAACAAAGGCTCATCTTCATCAGGCATAGGTTTATACTGAATCCTATTAAAGACAGACTGTCGTTTATTTTGACATCTGCATTGCATTGTGACTCTTGGCTGGAAGTCACATTCAGTATGATCACCATGGTCTTGAACTGTTGATTCACATCTGCACTGAATTATGACTCTTGGATAGAAGTCACATTCAGCATGTTCCTTTGATATAGAATTACTCCTTCTCTTCTGTTGAAGATATTCCCGTAAATCTATTTGTGAAGATTGAGGAATATACTTTCTGTTCTTGGGTCTTGATGGCTCTTGATTATACAAAGAGTGATTAATGTGAGCCACATAATTTCTTGCATACTCTGCATCTGGATCTTTTATCTTCATATCCAATTGGTATGGTTTCTTAACACCAGAAGTGCTGAGTTTTGTTCTTAAATCAGTAGAAGGTAACATATTAATTTTGGAAACATGGAGTTTTTCTTCCATTGATCTGGATATTTGCAGAGAAGGAAAAGTTAAACCACTCCCTTGATTAGGAGTTGGTAACAGACCCTCTTTAATGGACAGATTCTGTGTCCAATTTGAAGAAATCAAAGAAGAAGACATTAAGGAATGTTTCTTCTTAGACTCATTCAGATGTTGAGACATAGAATGTCCAGAAGGAAGAGTAGTCAAAAGACCATCTCCCTTCCTTTGACTAACAAAAGTATCAGTCAAAGCTGTTCCTGGAGTAAAAACTACAGGAGCAGAAGAAACAACTAAAGAGTTATTCCTTTTCGAAGGGACTTTGTGTGGAAGACCACCCCCAGTTCTAGTAGAACTCGGTGAAGAAGAAGAGATAACGAAGGAGTTATTCTTCTTTGATGAAATACACGCTGAAACAGACTTGGTTAAAGAACCAGAGCTGTTAGCGTGACTTTTGATTTTAGAATTACACGCTGAAACAGATTTGGCTAAGGAGCCAATACTGTCAGCGTGACTTTTGAATGTGGGGTTGCACACTGGAATAGATTTGGCTAAGGAGCCAGTACTATCAGCGTGACTTTTAGAGTTGAATTTGTACACTGGAACAGATTTGGCTAAAGAGCCAGTACTGTCAGCGTGACTTTTAGAATTGAATTTGCACACTGGAACAGATTCGGCTAAAGAGCCAGTACTGTCAGCGTGACTTTTAGAATTGAATTTGCACGCTGGAACATATTCGGCTAAGGAGCCAGTACTGTCAACGTGACTTTTAGTTACTGTCATCTTCGAGCGCACAAGAGTGTGCGTGCTTGCAATGGAGTTCTTGCCAGTGTTAGGAGTAGACACTGTGGCAGAGACTTCACCATTGACTGCCAACTGATTCTTAGGGACATAGACAGAGTGTCCCTTCGACTTGGCAGTGATAATGGAGGCTGGAATGGGCTTGCCACCCTTAGCCCGCTGCATTTCTTCATAGGCGAGTTGATCGAATTTGATCGTCATCACCTTCTTCGTCGAGCCGATAGACGAAGTATCGCATTGAGTTGTTACCATCTCAGAAGAGGAGATAGTTTTCCCCAGCGGAGTCGCCAATTTGTTTTCCATAAATAAATTCACTTTATTTATTTTGTATCTGAGAAAATTACAACTGTAGGAATCCGATCTAGAAGACGATCGCTTTATCCTTTGGACTATGCGAAGAAGAAAAGCTCTCAAAATTTTGACAGTAGATATCAATGTATCTGTACAATGAATAAAAAAAAGAACTCTATTTATAGAGTCAAAACAGTAACTGAAAAGATAACTACCTCACCACTAGTGCATTTGAAAAGTCACGCAGACTCTAAATACACGCAGGGTTAGTGAGTAGTTACTGGACGTGGCCCGTAACTGTTGGACACATGGCATTAGTGCATGGGTCGTGTACAAGTTACTGGGCACGCGAGAGAGAGATCGGTGGCATGGCTGCCACGTACTCCAGTTGAAATGAAATCCACGCTGTCTTGCTGAAGGCAAAAAATCCACGCAGTTTCGTTGACGCAGACTCGTTGAAGGCGAAATCCACGCAAGCTTTGAAGAAGAATACTTCAGAATTTACGCAGGCTTTGAGGAGAATAACTCAAAAATCCACGCAAACTTGAGGAAGGAGAAGGTTCAGAATCCACGCAAACCGCCAGCCGTCTTGATTTGGCACGCTTCGTCTGACACAAAATCTCTGACATTGATTATATTGTCAGCCGCATTAAATGAAGATAAGACCCAAAGTCACGCCAACTTGGTGAAGAGTGAGTCTTGCTAAGGAAGATTTCGAAAATCACGCAAAAGACGGCGATGATCTCTCGAATTCTGTGCATACGTGGCATACGAGGAGACGTTTCTCGACTGCTGTGTTGTCAGTCATTATGATTCTGACGTATGGCTGAGCTGTCTCTGCGTGACTTCTAAAGGAGATGGCCAGGCAGAACTTAGCGTATCTTTTGTGCTGCTTCTTGGATCACTCTGCGTGACTTGTTCTGATCAACTCAGCGTGACTTTCATTTTTGAGGCCTACAAACCCCCCTTCAAAGTTTTCGAAAAATGATAAAATATTTTCGAAATACTTTGAAATAGAGATGATGAAATGAGTTAAAGTCACGCTAAGATGGCTCCAAAATTTTTCGGAAGTTGAAAAGACTTCGAAGTTCTTTGAAAACATCCAAATGAACTTATTAAATGTCATAATGACTCTTCGTTCTCCGAGACTGATTGTGTCCAATTTATGGTGGAATATGAACTGTCAACGAGATCTGTTATATAAACAGGAAGTGATTCTCAGTTTTGACTTCATCTCTCGAAAATATGACCCCAAAGGAAGCAGCCGAAGAGGAAGCACGCAAGTTGGTCTTTTGTTCCCATGGTAACCCCACTTTTGGGGGCAAAGAACCCGAACCTGTCGTCATCGAGCTCAAGGACGATTCCACGCAGCTAGCCAAAAATCTCAAGGACGATTCCACGCAGCTAGTAGTATGTGTTTATTAGTGATACATGCATCTATCGTATCTGTTTTAAACATAACCGATTTGCCATAATCAAAAATACGATGCAATCATTGGGCCAACAGAACCATGGTTGAACCCCGGTCTGACCTATACCAAAAAATTTCGGTTCGATCATCGGTCCGGTTTTTAAAACATTGCTACCCAACCCAAGCCGCCGCAGGTGGCCCTGCTCACAGCAGGGTTTTTAATTGGCTTAAAATAAATAAATAATAATTCCTCTAGTGCAATATTTGCAGCATACAAAATTACAATCAAAGATTGAACAAGAATTTATTAATTTCTCAAACAAATACAATCAAATTTTCATATATCATCATTTGTCCCAGTGAGGGTTTCTAATTGGCTTAAAATAAATAAATAATAATTCCTCTCTTAATTCTCATATATCATCGTCGATCAGTTCGCAGCTTGACAGTTCTTCCTTATCTCCCCATTCGTCCCAGTGAGAACTCCGACAGCGCCCATCCTCTTTATTGAGTTCTTGAACGCGTTCAAGAAATTCTTGGGATCTTGCAGCTTCCCCACAAGTTTGCTAGACCTCTGGTTGGTGAGGAGGGCCGCATCCGACTGGAACAATCCCTTGTTCTGCTTAAGGAGTGTGAAGTAGTTACTGTCGAAGCTCAGGCTACTTCCAGGATCCATAGGAACGGTGGTCGTGAAGTCCAACGTGTTCTTGCACTGTGTCCTCAGCAATGCAGCATAGTTTGCGTCGAGCGACGGGTCCGCGTCGCCCTTCCCGGTGAAGTTGTAGAGTCTGTTGATGATAAAAATGCATTGACCTACTCCAATGGTGTGTGCTCCTGCACAATAGAGCCGAAAATATCAAAGTTAATACCAATGTTTGACACAATTTTGGGTATATAGTAACGTACTAAATATTAGCTTTCGAGAGTAGTCAGCACTTTAGGGTTTCCTGCACTAATTATATATGAATCAACACTAATATTCTTCTTCAACCATTGATCGGCACTACTAACCCGATAGAACGACGAGATCATCGGAACCGAGACCTTTGCTCGCGAAGTTCTGGACGAGCGTTGCGAAGTTATAGGCAGGAGATGGAATGTTGGCAAGGGCCTCCTGATCATTAGATACAGTGCCATCCCTTCTTCCTGTCTGGACCTCCCATAGAGATCCCTGGGACTGCCAATTATATATAGGACGCGTGCATTGTTAGGAATTCATATTGAAACACTTAATACTACTTGTACTGTTGTAGATATATTATACCTGGAAAGAAACCGAGTCCCTGGCGGCCAAAGCGACTATGTCGGCACACGAGACCGTGCTAGGCAGGCCTTCTCGAGCGCAGACTTCACGTCGTTGATAACCTCATAGCCTGCTATCGGCAAGTTCGGGAAGGCGTTCTTTTCGGCGGTGCCATTTGGAGAGTCGATCAGAATCGAGGCATCGCAACCCTGACCATACCAAACATCCAGTGGGGTTAATGGAAGAAGACTGAATCGAATCAGGTTAAATGCAAATGTTTGCAATGCGTTTCTAACATTCTAAGGATCCCCTACAAATACAATTACAAATGACTTTTTTTTTTCAACCACTCTAAACAAAGATACTTTCCTAACATTCTAAATATCCCCACATTTACTACTACAGTTTCTTAAAAAAAGGAGACCTAAATCTAAAAAATGAAGATTTTATATTAATAATATATACGGAAGGGAGTCCTAAATCTTAAAATTGAGATTTCATATTAGTAATACATACAGAGGTAAATTGGTTAAGGTGGGAGGCATCCACCCCATCTAGGTACTCGGGTTCGAATCAGGGTGGGATCTTATTATTCTTTCCATTTAATCACAAGAAAATAAAAAGGGAGATTAAAAATTTGTCGTACAACTTGCACATGTTTAGAAACGGTACTGAAATGTTGCTTACCCTGACGAAGCAATCGTGGAAGAACATCCGGAGCAACTTTGCGGGCAGAGTCAAGTCGCTAGCTACACGGTTCCAGACGACGCTCTGCACGATCTGCTCGGCCTGCGGGCAGCTCTTCTTGTAGAAGTGATTCTCGAGGCCTGCAGCATCTGCCTGAGCAGAAGTGCCAAGAGTCATCGCCAGGACAAGAATCATGGAGATTATTTTCCTGGACTCCATTTCGATCAAGAACAAGCAAATGGCAACTAATAGCTTTCCTTAATTTGTTTTGAGTTCTTAAGAGTTCCGAGTGACTCAGTATTTATAGCAAGTTTATGACTATGCACCCCTTCCTCATATGCAACTGGACGCAAAAAACAAGTAAAATAAATGGCTGGTCTGCATGCATTGTTAGAGTAGTTGAAGAAATCGTCCTTATCAAACTCAATATATATATATAGAACTGAATATTTTGAAGCTCTTTCTGTTCAATTTAATATTTGTCAACGAGTCTACGAGTTGGTGTGAACCGTGTGATGAATGCTTATTGTCACACTTGTATCAATGGCAACAAAATGTCAGTTCTTTGAATGTATGAGTATGACATATGAATCTGATTATGTTACTTACTGATTTATAGAACTTTAATGTATAAGGAAAGGTTCACAACATAACAATGATTTCATATTACAGATATATTTAGAATAAGTGTAGAAAATAATAGTTAAGTAATTTTATTAATTGACTACTTCACTATATATAGGGAGTCTAGCTCCTCTACATACTACATATTCCGATGTGGGACTAAAAGTCCCTTATTGACTCTCAACACTCCCCCTCAAGATGGGCGATAGATATTGATCATCCCCATCTTGTTACATAGCTTTGACAGACTTAATGAACTAAGACCCATAGTCAGACAGTCTGCAACTTGTTCTTCTGAGCGGACATGGTCAATCTTCTGTATCCCTTGTTCCAGCTTCTCCTTGATGAAGAATCGATCAATCTCGATGTGCTTCGTTCTGTCGTGCTGAACGGGATTGTTAGCTATACTTATTGCAGCTTGACTATCACTCAGAAGACGTAATGGTGCTCCCTTGTCTAGCTTCAACTCTGTTAGCAATGCTTTCACCCACAGCAACTCTGACACGCCCAGAGCCATTGCTCTGTATTCTGCTTCAGCTGTCGACCGTGCTACCACAGACTGTTTCTTGCTTCTCCATGAGACCGGATTTCCTCCTACAAAAACACAGTATCCCGTGGTAGACCTTCTGTCGTCTATGCATCTCGCCCAGTCTGCATCACAGTATCCCTCAACTTCTATGTGTCCATTCTTCTTGAACCATAGCCCCTTTCCCGACGTTCCTTTCAGATACCTCACAATCTGAAATACTGCTTCCATATGACCCTTTCTTAGATCATGCATGTAGCGACTCACTACACTTACCGCGAATGAGATATCAGGACGAGTGTGTCCCAGATAAATCAATCTTCCTACAAGTCTTTGATATCTTTCACGATCAACGGGCTCTCCTACTTCTGCTCCCAACTTGTACTTCTGGTCAATTGGAGTGACCGCTGCTTTGCATCCCAGCATCCCTGTCTCCTTCAGCAGATCTAGTGTGTATTTTCTTTGTGAGAGAACAATTCCTTGTTCGTCTTCACACACCTCGATACCTAGAAAGTACCTCATCGCTCCTAAATCCTTCACTTCAAACTCCTTCGCGAGTTTTGACTTCAGCTTAGTGATCTCAACTTCATCATCACCTGTGATCACTATATCATCCACATATACATCAAGTATAGTGATGTGGCCTCTTGCATGCTGGAGGAAGACCGTATGATCTGCATTTGTTTGACGGTATCTCATGCCTGTAACAGCCTTTCTGAATCTGTCAAACCAGGCTCGAGGAGATTGCTTGAGCCCGTATAGTGACTTCTTCAGTTTACACACCTTTCCTTGCGACGTCCCTCCGTTTGATTCCGTCGCGTAGCACCCAGGTGGGAGCTCCATGTATACTTCTTCTTGCAGGTCCCCATGAAGAAAGGCATTCTTCACATCTAGCTGGTACAGCTTCCACCCATAGTTCGCTGCAATGGAGACCAGAGTTCTCACAGGGCTCATTTTTACTACTGGGGCAAATGTCTCATCATAGTCTATTCCATATGACTTTGTGAATCCTTTTGTAACCAACCTCGCCTTGTACCACTCTACTTTTCCTTCTGGCGTCTCTTTCACTGTGTATACCCATTTGCATCCCATAGCTTTCTTTCCTTTGGGTAATGGAACCAGCTCCCATGTCTTATTTTTCTCCAGTGCCCCAAGTTCTTCCATCATTGCAGCTTTCAACCTTGGATCTTTCTTTGCTTCCTGCCAACACTTGGGCAACGAATTAGAGTCTAACGATGCAATGAAGGCTCGATAATTCGAAAAAATGTTAGAATAAGATAAGAAGTTGGCAATGTCATGTTCGTAATCATCAAAACGAGCAGGAGCCTTACCCGCATTGATGCGAGAAGATCTTCTTAAGGGAGCAATAGGTGGTGGAGAAATCATATCATCCGAGTCGGAGAGATCCGCATCCGAATCCGAGTGATTCAGTGCGGGGGCAACATCTTCAGGAGTTGGAGCAGGAGTAGACGAGGGACTTGGTACAGTAGGCACAGGGCACAGCATAGGCACAGTACTGGACTTCTGTTGTCTCCTTCTGTAGACTTGGAGCTCCTTTTCCCTTGTCTGCTGCTCCCCCTGCGTAACATATGGATCTTCTTCTTCATTTTATATATCTGAGTCACTGTGCTCTCCCCCTTTCGTCCAGTTTTCTTCAACCGGACACGGAACCGATCCGACGACCACATTTGGGCTTATTATCTCCCCCTCACATATAATGCCATCTGTGGTAGGTGTGTCACCAAATGCCGAACCTTCATCCGAACCATTGTATGGTTCGAGTTCTCTGAAAGTAACGTCCATGCTGACAAACATCTTCCGCTCGACTGGACTCCAACAGGCATAACCCTTCTGAGTCGCCGTGTAATCGACGAAGACACATTTAACTGCCCTAGGATCCAATTTGCCAACGCCTGGCCTATTATCTTGGATAAAGCACACACATCCAAAGACTTTTGGTGGAACAGTGTATGTAGTTGCCCCAGAAAGCATTTCCAACGGTGTCTTCCAGTCCAATACTTGAGATGGCATTCTGTTGATGAGATAAGAGGCCGTCAATATAGCATGCCTCCATAAGTGTTTCGGGACATTCATAGCCAGCATCATCGTCCGTGCGACTTCCAGCAGATGTCTGTTCTTTCGTTCCGCCACACCATTTTGGGCCAGAGTATACGCACATGAAGTTTGATGAAGTATTCCATGAGTGGAAAAATACTCAGCAACCCGCTTATTAGTATACTCCGTCCCATTGTCTGACCGAAAACACTTAATTTTAGCGCCATATTGTGTTTCCACCCGTCTATGAAAGTCCTGAAAGTCCTCAAGGATGTCACTTTTATTCTTCATAAGGTAGACCCATGTCACGCGGGTATAACAGTCAATAAAGGTGACGAACCATCGAAAGCCGTTAATTCCGGTTGTAGGACAAGGGCCCCATACGTCTGAATGTATCATGTCAAAAGCAGCTGAACTCCTATTCCCCGTGCTCACATACGAGCTTCTGGTATGTTTTCCCAACTCACAAGCATTGCAAAATAACTTCTCTTTATTAGCCCTTTGATATAAGGACGAAAACATTCGACTAATAACTTTAAAAGAAGAGTGACCGACACGCTGGTGGTGGAGTAGCAAGTCGGCTTCAACACTGCGACAGGAAGCTGCTGGTGGTGCGTCCGCTACCAAGGATGCCAATGCATTGTCCAGTCCAGTCTTGTCTAAATACCACAGCCCCTTATGCCATGTGCCAGTCCTAAGTCGTCGTCCTGTCCCTTTCTCCTGAAAAGTCACCGTAGGAATGTCAAAGGAAACAATACAGTTAAGATCAAGTATAATGGCACTAATGGATAGAAGATTGACAGGAAAAGACGGAGCATGTAAGACATTAGTTAGAGTGATGAAAGGGGTGCATGCGACAGTGCCTTTACCCATTACAGGACTGGATGTACCATCAGCGGTCTGAATACTCTCCGGCAATGGTAGGTGAGTATATTCCTGAAACGCACCTCGGGATCCCGTGACATGGCGAGATGCTCCAGAGTCCATAATCCATCCTGGCTGATGGATAGATGCAAGAGCATGTGCAGAATCACCGGTGCTGGTTTGGACAAAGCAAGTGATGTGATCTTCCGAGGTCGAAGATGCCCCAGGACTGTCGGTCGAACCCAGCTTTGTGCCACGCAACTTCTCAAGGAACTCCCGCTCAAGCGGGGTTATTTCAGCCAGTTGATTCTCTCCCCCTTCCTCCGCCAGATTTGCTTTGTGTCCGCCCCTTCTACCAGCATATCCTCCTCTACTACCCCGTCGGCCTCCATGACCCCGTCCTCAATCATTAGACTGATTGTGCAAGGGTTTTGGACAAAATCGGATGTAATGTCCGGAGTCACCACAATTGTGGCAAACATCACCCATAGATGGAGGTTGATTGAAGGCAACAAGGGCAGACTTGTCAACCGCGGCTTGCTCCCCCTGGTAGGAGCCCTTGTTGGGTATCAACTTCAGTCGAGCTTCTTCCTGTGTCATAACAGCTATAGCTTCTTCCAAGGTCGAAAGCGTGGGTTGGGATAGGAGGATATTCCGTCTTTGCTTAAATACAGGGTGTAGTCCCTTCAGGAATTTCATCATACGTTGTCGGGAAATATAAGCCAGGAACGTCTGAAAGTACTTTGCGAATGCCGGTTCGACCTGTGAATCTTCCATCCCAAGAGAATCATAATGATCCAAATCAGACCAGTACTTCTTCAACATGGCCGCGAACTCAGAGATGGTACGTTCTTCTTGGGCCACCTTATCGAGTTCATCTTGCAGTTGAAAGACTCGCATAGGGTTGCCAGAGCTGGAGTACATATCTTTTAGAGTTTGCCATATATCAGCAGTAGCCTCCATTGCCTCGATATTGTCTGACACCGGGTCGGTTAAAGAGGCAGTCAACCACCCAGCCACGACGTTGTTGACAATCTCCCAAACAGCAAACTCCCAAACAGCAAACTCCTTGGCGGAGTGATCGGCTGGCGCCTTGGCTTGGCCAGTGATATAGCCAACCAAGCCACGTCCCTTCAGTGTCCGCAGTGCCTGCCGCGACCACTTCAAGTAGTTGGACATTCCTTCCAACTTCGTCTCCAGCTTCTCCAATTTCCCCATTTTGTAAGAGGACGGATCCACATCAGTATGGATCACACGTGGGGTTACCTCGGTTAATCTTTTTGATAAGATATCATCAACCAAGGCCTTCATCTCTTCGGCCGTCAGTTTGCCACTGATCGAATCCATGGCTCCTTCAACTGTGAACCCTATTCGTCGTCTTCGTTGGCTTCTTCGACGTCGGAGTCGACAACTTCCCCAAATTCGTCGTCTTTTTCGTCTTCGTCGTCTTCTTCGACGTCAGAGACTTTACGAATGCGCTACCAACTTGGCCAGCACCGGCGTGCGCATGTAAAGTGAACACGTCAGGACACCAGAGAAGACATGATTAGTCTCTGTATAGATCCTGATGTGAAAGAGGAATAACAAAATAAATATTTGTTAGTTCCAACCGGTGCAATTTAGGAACAGAGTCGGTGCAAATAAAGTATTTAACATCTCGACTGTCTTCGAAATACGCCAATTTTTTTTTTGACGGCTAGGGTTAGGGTTAGGGTTTGGATGGGGCTGCTAGGACTAGGGTTAGGGTGTCCATGGCAAGAGAGGCTAGGGTTAGGAGGGGGGCGGGAGGATGCTGGAGGGAGGGCGGGAGGATGCTGGAGGGGGGGCGGGAGGTGCTGTAGGGGGGCGGGAGGGTGCTGGATGGGGGGCGGGAGGTTGCTGGAGAGGGGGACGCGAGAGGGGGCTGTAGGGGGGGCTGAGGTCGCTGGAGCGGGGCAGCGGGTAGAGCGGGAGACTGGAGTGGGGGGGGGCAGCGGGTGGGACAGCCGGCAAGAGATGGGCAGCGGTGGGGCTGGAGCGTAGGGTCGGAGGCTGGGGGAGAAAAAATTTTATTTTGTGGAGAGAGAGAGAGAGAGAGAGAGAGTTATGGCTCTGATACCATGTAGAAAATAATAGTTAAGTAATTTTATTGATTGACTACTTCACTATATATAGGGAGTCTAGCTCCTCTACATACTACATATTCCGATGTGGGACTAAAAGTCCCTTATTGACTCTCAACAATAAGTAATACTGAGTCCGACTACATAAACTCAAATAAGAAATAAAAATATGAATGTGGCACTTAGATTTCATTAACATTGAAATTGAAAGTATACAAAAATAATTTCTTTAGCACCTTGAAAAATTAAGAAATTAGATGCAGGTAATCCAATGTATTTTCATGGTCGGCTTTTAAAAATTAAGAACTCATTCAGCCATGTTGGTTGTGATTTAAAAAATACAGGAGGACAAGAAGGGTTGCAGTACTTGTATGGACTTTAACATATAAGTTTGCATATACCGAAACTAATTCAATAAAATATATGACAGGTGTCGGAGTGGGTGGGATTCCCAACCTATGTGGAGAATACATTGGACTACGACGAGCGTCATTCGTGCGTCGGAGAAGTTCGGGGAGTGCGTAGTCGTTGTATATTGGAACATATATGGTGTTATTGCCGGGGCACAATTTTTCGATGGAAAACAGAGAATACGAAACAATTGTAAAAACAATGTTCCAACGCAACACTTCTAGGAAGGTTGCGCAAGGATAACGAAGATCTAAAAAGATATCGTTATGATATTACGAGAATCTAAAAAGATTTCATAATCACAGCAATCAGATCGTAGTACTTCTAAAAAGAAGATACAATCAGAGTTACTGGCAGTAACGAAGAAGGTGACTGGCGAAAGATGGAAGAACGCCTGCTGGGGTGAATGATCACCGTTGCTCAAAGCTTTATTCGTCCTACACGAACAGCTTCCAGGAACCAGCAAGTTCGTCGGAGAACTTGGAACACTCCTGCTCTTCTGACTCCTCGGACGGACACGAACTCCCGTGCAAAAGCAACGCTGGTGCGGCGCCTTTCCTCTCTCTCTCGAAGGCTGCAGATCAGAACTGTGTTAAAGAACACGTCTGAAAATCTCTTTTTACTTGTGCTAAAGAGCACTTCGTAAACTCTCTGGTGGCTTCTCTTTCTGTTCTGTTCTGTAACCGGTGAGAGAGGAGGAGGAGGCCTTATATAAGCCCCTGCAACAACTGCCCGGTTAGCACAATGTTAGGGACGTGGTAGTAACCACCCCGAACATGGAGCAACCGCTCAGAACATGCAAGGACACGTTCTGCTGAAAGTTGTGCCACCAGCGTAATTTATACTTTACGCACACAGCCCCTTTTACGCACCCTACGCACACTACACACTCTACGCACACTGCGTACGCTGCGCACACTGCGCACTCTACGCACGCTGCGTACGCTGCGCACACTGCGCGTACTGGGCATACTGGGCTGCGTACTGGGCTGCGTAACTGGGCCAGCGTAACTGGGCTCGCGTAACGGGCCGCGCAACGTGGTCGCGCAAGTGGCTCGCGCAACGAGCGCAACTTAAGCGCACTATGCGCCTAGCGACGATGCTGACGTGCTAAGTACAAAGTGCTCCAACAAAATGCCACATTACGCCTCATGAGCCCTTGAGCTCGAATCCAAGCCCGAGCCCGAGTCCGAGTCGCTAAGCCCCAACGGGGCTTAGCTCCTATGGAAATAAATTTCCCAAGAGCAAAAAGCATGAATGCTTTAATTGTTGATTTTAGCCTTTTTCCTATTAGAAAAATAATCCCACATGGCAAACCCATGTGCACCTCCACACCACATGTGCATCTCCAATAATAGCAAAGCTAATATATAGAGATACAAACCATTTGTTTTTTCCGATGTGGGACTAAACCTTTCTAAAGGAAAAAACAAAAACCTAACAATCCTCCACATATCTCTATATATGGATATAAGTGTTCCCTACAGTAACTGTCCATCATGCATTAAGAGAGATGTCGCTTACGACTTGAATCTTCCCGCATGGGTCAAAAATCAAACTATAATACAAGAATGGACTAAGCCTTGAATTCTGCATCATAACTGAAATTCTTTCCACTCACATAATGTAGTTACATGTGCTTCTGGCTACACATTAAAGGCCCTGTGCCAGCCTGGTTTCAGTGTATAATTTTGGGTGTCTACAAGTTTACCCTCAAGAGACGGCCTGATATCTCTGTCATACACTATAGGTGAGTTCATTATAAAGAGACATGGCATGAAGCGCTTTGCGCTTCCCTTGCGGTGCTACGCCGCTATGACATGGCTTAAAGCCGAGGCCTTACCCCGTACCGGGAACCTCATCGTAGTGTCATACTACAGTAGCATGAGGCAACCGCCTCTTTGTAGTGCCAAACTACCCAGCATGAATCCTTAGGCTCCCTTGCGGTGTTACGCCGCAACGACATGGTTTGCAAGGCCGAGGCTTTATCCCTAACCGGGTACCTCATGGTGGTGTCGTGCCACTGTAACATGAGGAACTCCTCCTTTTTATAGTGCTGACTACACCCCTCTTTATATTTAACATACAGCATTAGGCTAACTGCCTATTTGCGGTGCTACGCCGCTGTGACTTGGCATGCAAAGCCGAGGCTTTATCCTATTCATGGGCAGCACCCCACATATAGGAACCTCATTGTGGAGTCACCCCACTGTAGCAGGGAGTTTCACTCCTTGTAGTGTTGCTCTATCGTACTTCCTGTAAAGCACTCCAGGCATTCATTCTGCCTGAGAACTCATTAAGATAATTAAGCCAAACTTTCCACAGAAACCGTTTTCTGCAGAAAATAATAGTAGACAACAGTGGTTATAGGTCCGTAACCTCTCCATGCCTAATAGAACATGTACCCACCGTTCCTGATATTCTTCCGATTAGTGGTCCTCCCTTGAACCAAAAGCTAGATGCCTAGTAGATAAATCTTTGAACTAATAGCATAAAACTTTATGGTAGAAATACAATAATACAATATCAGAATGCCTTCAAGCCCATTTTACAAGCTGTGTCATCGACCAGGTGGCGCTTGAGGCCCTTGGTGAACGGATCCGCCAGGTTCTCCTGACTCCGAACATCAATTACTGCAATAACACCTCTCTTGATAAGATCGTGTACTGCCCTGTGCTTCAACCGCACATTCCTCTTTTTCCTGTTGAAGAGGTCATTTGATGCCACCGCCGCAGTCGCCTGGTTGTCGCAGTATATCGGTATCGCCGGTATTTGCGTCCCAACCACTGAAAGATCATACATGAGCTCCCAAAGCCATTCTGCTTCCTCGGCTGCGGTATCAAGTGCAAAGAACTCAGATTCCATGGATGATCGCAAGAGCATAGTCTGCTTCTTCGACTTCCACGATATAGCAGCTCCATCCATTGTGAAAATGAATCCATCTGTGGACCTCTCGTTCTCCACCTCTGAGCACCAACTGGCATCACTGAAGCCTTCCACTACCGACGGATCTCCGCTGTAGTACAGTGCATATGTTTGAGTCTTCTTAAGATATCTCATAACCCGTTTCACAGCTTTCCAGTGTTCAGCACCTGGGTTGCTCGTGAAACGACTCAGCATTCCCACGACAAAAGTTATGTCAGGCCTTGTAGCAGTAGTAGCATACATCAAACTTCCCGTTACGCTTGCATACTCCAGCTGCCTGATGCTTTCTCCTGAATTAGGCTTCAGCTTCAGATCACACATGTACGGCGTATCGATCCCTGGAAGATCCTGATACCCATAACGAGTGATTATTTTCTCAATATAATGAGACTGTGACAGCGCTAGTCCAGTGTCTGTGCGGATGATCTTGATCCCTAAGATCACATCAGCTTCCCCCAAGTCCTTCATACTGAACTTGCTTGAGATGAATTTCTTTGTCTCCGTGACACAGCTAATATCCGTACTGTTTGCAAAAATAAAAGTATGAAACTTTATTGATACAAACTTTGTAAAAGATTACAATTTGAATTCTGGGAATGGTACAACTTTAGGAATCCAATCTAGATGACGATTGCTTTATCCCTTGGACGATGTGAACTCTGAAGACGAAACCTCGGAAGTCAAAAACAACTTTGGAATTGAAGGCAGAAAGCCTCGGAAGTCGAAGGTAAAAGCCTCGGAAGAATACAGCAGCACTTGGGCAAGAACTCCTGAACTCTCTGATTTCTGATATTTGATTCGTGATCCCCTTGAATGAAGACTTGAAACTCTATTTATAGAGTTCTGAGAAATGGCACGCCCCGCTCCCGTAGGAGCGATCGTCCTCGCTAAGGCGTGATGCCGCACGAGCCTAGATTGCACTCGTGCAAGGCGGGTTCCATAACGGCCGATTACAGCGGCTGCGACGGGGTCGTCGCACAGAAGTCCCGAGCAGAGACATTGAACACGCAGCGGAAATTTAGAACAAACACAAGTTATTCAAAGAAGCTATTTTATTGATATTGAAACAACGGTTACATTGGGGGCACAAGGCCAAGATTACAATCACTCAAATACACTCGTCTCACATTATAAATCGCTCAGCTCTCTCTCATCTCTCGATACATATTGTCGATCCAGCGAAAGCTTCGGAAGGCGATGTCCATATATTATGTCCCGTATAAGTCTTAGAATCCATGCGGTCGCACGCTTCGAATCGCCAAGGAACTCCGTGCTCGACGCATCCAAGCGAGCTCTGCGCCACGAGCTTCTACCTGTGCCTGCACATAAACACTGTGTGGGTGTCAGTACCACTGTACTGGTGGAGTGAGCTCCTCGCCCACCCATACAAAATCGACACGTTTATTTTACTTTGTGCAATACAAGCCCCCCTTTTACGATTGTCTTTCTAGTCTTGCCTTAGGATCGATTTTAGGACCGACGCTCTGCCTATTTAGTGTCTTTAGACCATCTCCGTGCCTTGCACTAATAACGTACCCATACGTTGCCTCTAGACCTTTCTCGTGCTTGCATTGTCAACGTACCAACTCATACTTGTCTTTCGTACCATACTCTTGGACGTAACGACTAGGTCGTGTCAAATACTTGCCCTACGGCCCTTCTCGACTTAACTCGAAACGTATAACCCAACTTGTGGAACCGATGTTGAGAACTCAAGTACGATAACGTATCTCGTGCCGAAGCACGTGTCTTTAAGTATAACCGAATCGTAGGCTTTATAACACTTTGGTGCAACCGAGCACACATTTCACAACACATCGCATACCGTGCTTACGCTTCCTTTGTTACGACCGACACCGTGCATGCGGATTCGCCGCTTAGGACGCCAAATATCTATATGAAAGGCCACTGGCATGACAAGCCATCGCGGACATAGCTCGGGTAGGCGGCGGGTCCTTCGATGCAAGGTAGCTAGCCCCATAGAAAGCCCCCGACTACCCACGAAATAAAGCATGCGTTGCTATAACGTCTACCCCCTAGGATGACTGGGCCCGGTGCCCCGGCGTATAACCAGTCTAGGCAGAAATCCTTGTCGACAAGGTGTCCAATGACCACGCACCTACGAGACATCTAAACTCACGTAAATGCATGGCCTACTTGTTGGTACGACCGGAACTATACTTAGCAACTCGGGATCTGAATCACACTTGGCATAACGTACCGCAAGACCGCGAGACTCCCAACCAAGGGACCGTCTCAAATACTTAACGTGGATAGGAACGCGAGACACCCAACCGAGGGACCGCCTCGAATACTTAACGTGGATAGGAACGCGAGACTTCCAACCGAGGGACCGCCTCGAAACATCTTAACGTGGATAGGAACGCGAGACTCCCAACCGAGGGACCGCCTCGAAACATCTTAACGTGGATAGGAACGCGAGACTCCCAACCGAGGGACCGCCTCGAAACATCTTAACGTGGATAGGAACGCGAGACTCCCAACCGAGGGACCGCCTCGATACACCTTAACGTAGACAGGATGCGAGGCTCCCAACCGAGGGACCACCTCGAAACATCTTTGAACTCGAGGGAACGACTACTACGTAGCCTTCCAACTTAACTTGAACAAACGCATTCCCTAAGTGCCATGGACCGTGGCTAACTTTACATCCTGCCAACCGTGGCTCGTGCCTTTAACTGATTTCTGTCTTACGCGATGCTATCACCCAAGTCATACGTTATATGACGGTCCTTGAGATCGTGGGACTATTTGACTTGACAACCGCAGAACGAGCGGGACGACACTTGGAATAACTCAGGTCGACCGGCATAACTTTGCCTAACTTACTCAAGCCTATAACTTAACCCGAGGGACGAGCCAAGGCTATGCCAAGCCTTGCGCAGTGGAAACGTGCATGCTTTATCGAGCATTCATGCGGGCGACGCCTATGACTTAGGCTAACTCAACGTTTGTGTCGAATACCAACTTTCCTCCTCCTAAGCCACGGGACGAAGGACCGAGTGTCATTTTAAAGCACGCTGAGCCGACTTCTATTGAGACCGTGGGACCATTTTCCATGTTCTAAGACATTCCGACGGGCCGGGATTACTCCCTTAGCTATGTGCGTTCGTAGCTTTTATTTTAGCCTACTTGTGCAAGTTGAAAACCAACGAATTATTAAGTGAAGGCTGAGATGAGGCAAGTTCACCGAAACTACCCCACCTGAGCGATGTCTTCGAGTCACCGTTGTAAGGCCAAGTCCGAACGCCGTCGGCATTTCGATTCCTCCGATTGACTTTGCGGGACGGGACACTACAACATACACCACTCAGAACAAGTCTCGTCCTCGAGACTTTCCTGAAGGCAAGCCATCCTACTATTTCTATAGCCAAGACTTAATCGTATACACTCCGCCTACGCGTTTCTTCGATTTTGAGCCACGCTCGTGCTATCGCTAACCTAGTCGTAAGGCACACCAATCGATCAACCAACATTCGAACTCGTTTTAAATTAATGATCGCATTACCATCAACATTTCTTCGAAACTCACGATTTCAAAATCCTCGACACTTTCCCGTTCCTCAAGTCTCACTTGATTCAACGTATCACTTAGTTGGATCGTGCACATATTCCAAGCGTCCCCAAAATACATGCATTTCAGCCAAGCCTCGTGATAGAGAATCCGCCATCACCACTCGAGTCGGATCGTGCACATATTCGGACGTCTCTGATATACGTGCATGTCAGCCAAGACTCACGAGTGGTGCCTCCGTAATTGCTATCGCTTCGCGTTCGAACGTCTGTCTACCCGCTAGGCTATGTCTTTTTGTCAGTACTGGAATCATAGTTCCCAAACAACGATATCAACACTGACCCTATCCTAAGGTCAAACCAAATCGTTGGTATGGGGTTTTCTACCCAAGCTCGCATCGCTCCAATTTCTAAACATCGAGCATCGATTTCCTACACACATCCCAATGTTCGTCGCATGGGGTCCGAGTCGTTCAGTAAGGCCATTCTATGATAAATCGCGTTTCAACCGATTTCCTCGATAAGAACGTATCGCTCGCTCGTTTTTCTTTTCAAGCCATTTCGTATAGTCTATCTCTTTTGAACACGTTCGACATAATCCGCCTATCAATCGTTCCACGTCAAGCACGCTACGACACATTTCCTCTCTAAATCGTAACTCATATTCCACGTTTCCGAAATCATCTATTCTAATTCACGTAATCGATCACAAGGTCGTCTGACTTAACAGTATGCCACGCTCCGATCTCACGCGAGTCCGATCATCCACGGTGGGCACGAATCACCATGCACGCTCCCGCGAGATAATCATTCTCATCGGGACGTAACTCTTGTTTTGGGTCAAGACTAGTTCATTCACGATGCGCGGATTGGACCTACTCAATCCTGAAGTTTCATTCAATCACCAATCGCAAGATTTAACATCCTCGAATTTTGCCTTCGCATCAAACCGACAAGTCGGGACAATCAAAGTTGTCGTGTCCTGATTTTCGGAGTTCGATTATTCCCGCGACATGAATCACCATGTCAGCGCTCACGCGGAATGATCGTCCCAAATTCGACGCAACGCATGTGCGAGGCTGGAGTTGCGCTCGCACAAGACAAGACCGTCGACGTTGTGGTTATCCGCATAATCATTAAGATACGATTACTTTCCTCCAACATTCGTTTCAACCAAAGTCCTAAGTATTGCATCCAACCGAATAATAGCACTAGCACGATCGTTATTCACCGAGTCCGAGTACCTCCGAGTTATTGCATATCATCTTTGATACGCCTCAATACCATCGACGATATACGTAACCTGACGATCTTCGTTTGCAACGAATTCTGAGTCGTGCGAATGATGCTATCGTCCGACTGGATAATCTCCTCGAACCGTTCACCACATCAATTTCTTCAACCCAAATTCACGTTTCGTTTATCCGTCTATCTTAAGTCATCGACTAACGTATTTCCTCAATTCGTATCCTTCCTTGCTAACTCAAACCATCGAGCAACATCGATTTCAATCCTCAGAGTCGTTTGCGTAACTTCAAATTTCAACTTTTCATGCACGCTATCTACCTGCCGTGCTAACTTTTCGTATACGATCCGTATCGATTTCCTTTAATCCGATTTTACCTCCTAAATCGTTTTCGTGTTTTATACTCGTGCAATCCTCAATCTTTCACTCGAATGATTTTCAAGACGGACCATACACCACTCGGGATTCGAGTCATCCAATCTAGACCAAATCACGTTCGCGTTATTCGCTAAGACATGTTTTGGATTCGTTCGACGAATCCCTAGCGTAATCGTTCACGTCGCATCGCCGCACAAAGTCGTTCGTACTATTCCTCAAAATCCAGAACAATCTTCCGTGTACGCCTAAGCGTTAGTTTTGATAACGTTCCTATCGATATACACTCCAAGTGTATCTCCGTTCCCGACCAAGCGGTACTTAATATCGGTTACGACTCGTTTGCACCAAAAGGTCGAGGTGCGCGATACGCGGACTAAGTTGTGCCGCATAACCATCCCGTATGGTCTATACTCCGAGTTTTCACGCTCATTTGCTCATGTCGACGTAGGATTCGTTAGGCACGCACGCGACTGGCTAACTTTAGCACGCATTTTCTATCAACTCAAGGTCGACACCGTTCGGCCCAAAGGCTACCACCTATCGATGCGTTTGATTGAACGCTTGTACGAGCTTTTGAAAATATTAGACTTATTGTATGGACATGCCGAGGGATGTTTGAGAGAGAGCGCACCAACGATATCACGTTGCGGAAGCACAATTCAGAGTTTGCGAAACAACGGAGTTAAAGAATTCAATCGGTAATCCAAGGACGTAAAGCCGTGCTCTGATACCATTATGTCACGCCCCGCTCCCGTAGGAGCGATCGTCCTCGCTAAGGCGTGATGCCGCACGAGCCTAGATTGCACTCGTGCAAGGCGGGTTCCATAACGGCCGATTACAGCGGCTGCGACGGGGTCGTCGCACAGAAGTCCCGAGCAGAGACATTGAACACGCAGCAGAAATTTAGAACAAACACAAGTTATTCAAAGAAGCTCTTTTATTGATATTGAAACAACGGTTACATTGGGGGCACAAGGCCAAGATTACAATCACTCAAATACACTCGTCTCACATTACAAATCGCTCAGCTCTCTCTCATCTCTCGATACATATTGTCGATCCAGCAGAAGCTTCGGAAGGCGATGTCCATACATTATGTCCCGTATAAGTCTTCGAATCCATGCGGCCGCACGCTTCGAATCGCCAAGGAACTCCGTGCCTCGACGCATCCAAGCGAGCTCCGTGCCACGAGCTTCTACCTGTGCCTGCACATAAACACTGTGTGGGTGTCAGTACCGCTGTACTGGTGGAGTGAGCTCCTCGTCCACCCATACAAAACCGACACGTTTATTTTACTTTGTGCAATACAAGCCCCCCTTTTACGATTGTCTTTCTAGTCTTGCCTTAGGATCGATTTTAGGACCGACGCTCTGCCTATTTAGTGTCTTTAGACCATCTCCGTGCCTTGCACTAATAACGTACCCATACGTTGCCTCTAGACCTTTCTCGTGCTTGCATTGTCAACGTACCGACTCATACTTATCTTTCGTACCATACTCTTGGACGTAACGACTAGGTCGTGTCAAATACTTGCCCTACGGCCCTTCTCGACTTAACTCGAAACGTATAACCCAACTTGTGGAACCGATGTTGAGAACTCAAGTACGATAACGTATCTCGTGCCGAAGCACGTGTCTTTACGTATAACCGAATCGTAGGCTTTATAACACTTTGGTGCAACCGAGCACACATTTCACAACACATCGCATACCGTGCTTACGCTTCCTTTGTTACGACCGACACCGTGCATGCGGATTCGCCGCTTAGCACGCCAAATATCTATATGAAAGGCCACTGGCATGACAAGCCATCGCGGATATAGTTCGGGTAGGCGGCGGGTCCTTCGATGCAAGGTAGCTAGCCCCATGGAAAGCCCCCGACTACCCATGCAATAAAGCATGCGTTGCTATAACGTCTACCCCCTAGGATGACTGGGCCCGGTGCCCCGCGTATAACCAGTCTAGGCAGAAATCCTTGTCGACAAGGTGTCCAATGACCACGCACCTACGAGACATCTAAACTCACGTAAATGCATGGCCTACTTGTTGGTACGACCGGAACTATACTTAGCAACTCGGGATCTGAATCACACTTGGCATAACGTGCCGCGAGACCGCGAGACTCCCAACCGAGGGACCGCCTCAAATACTTAACGTGGATAGGAACGCGAGACTCCCAACCGAGGGACCGCCTCGAACTTAACGTGGATAGAAACGCGAGACTCCCAACCGAGGGACCGCCTCGAAACATCTTAACGTGGATAGGAATGCGAGACTCCCAACCGAGGGACCGCCTCGAAACATCTTAACGTGGATAGGAACGCGAGACTCCCAACCGAGGGACCGCCTCGAAACATCTTAACGTGGATAGGAACGCGAGACTCCCAACCGAGGGACCGCCTCGATACACCTTAACGTAGACAGGATGCGAGGCTCCCAACCGAGGGACCACCTCGAAACATCTTTGAACTCGAGGGAATGACTACTACGTAGCCTTCCAACTTAACTTGAACAAACGCATTCCCTAAGTGCCATGGACCGTGGCTAACTTTACATCCTGCCAACCGTGGCTCGTGCCTTTAACTGATTTCTGTCTTACGCGACGCTATCACCCAAGTCATACGTTATATGACGGTCCTTGAGATCGTGGGACTATTTGACTTGACAACCGCAGAACGAGCGGGACGGCACTTGGAATAACTCAGGTCGACCGGCATAACTTTGCCTAACTTACTCAAGCCTATAACTTAACCCAAGGGACGAGCCAAGGCTATGCCAAGCCTTGCGCAGTGGAAACGTGCATGCTTTATCGAGCATTCATGCGGGCGACGCCTATGACTTAGGCTAACTCAACGTTTGTGTCGAATACCAACTTTTCTCCTCCCAAGCCACGGGACGAAGGACCGAGTGTCATTTTAAAGCACGCTGAGCCGACTTCTATTGAGACCGTGGGACTATTTTCCATGTTCTAAGACATTCCGACGGGCCGGGATTACTCCCTTAGCTATGTGCGTTCGTAGCTTTTATTTTAGCCTACTTGTGCAAGTTAAAAACCAACGAATTATTAAGTGAAGGCTGAGATGAGGCAAGTTCACCGAAACTATCCCACCTGAGCGATGTCTTCGAGTCACCGTTGTAAGGCCAAGTCCGAACGTCGTTGGCATTTCGATTCCTCCGATTGACTTTGCGGGACGGGGCACTACAGAAATAACTAACTTTTAGTTACTCTGGACTGTGCATGATGGTTTGTGCAGCAATTGGTTTGCACAGCACTGGACTGCGCAGGCAGTTGCTGGATCATGGGTTAACTGTCTGGGACACATGACATCATTTGATTGAAATGCGCATGATCGTGCATAGGCAGTGGCCACAAAATGAGCAATTGATGGCATGAATGCCACGTGTACTTTATCAGTTGTGTTGATAGAAAGCGCACATTGAACTGTGCAGACTTTAGATTGCGCCGACTTGGTTTGCGCAGGCTTTGGTTTGCGCAGGATTAAACTGCGTAAAAATTGATCGCGCTGCCAGCTGTCAGCCCTCCTCGAGCGTTGTGTGGCACGATAAACGAACAGTCTCCTTGATATCCGTGCTGTCAGTTGTCAGAGATCTGATTTGGTTGTCAGGTAATGATGACTCGTGCCACGTCAGCCCTGTACAATCGGATGTATGCGCAGTCTGGCATGCGCAATCTGAGAGCTGCGCAATCCAGTGTCTGCGCAGTTTATTTGAATGATATATATCTTGATTCTTTGACTTTTTTGATTGATGCAACTTGATTTTTTCGGACCTACAAGACCCCCTTCAAAGTTTTCGAAAGTTGAATTTATTTTAAAGTTTCGAAATACTTTGAATTATAAAATTCAAATCAAGTTGCGCATGATGGTGAGCTGTCTGCGCAATCGAAGAGCCTCAATTTCAGGCGCAATCAGAGGTAGCCGTTTCATATTTCGAAGACTATAAATAGTCTCTTCAAACTTAGAAATATTTTTTACTTGCATTCGTGCTTTTGAGAGAGAAAGACTTCGAGCTCTTTGTTCTCAACCCTCTTCTCCGACGACCAATGGCTCCTCGACGCTCCTCCACCACCGCCGACAAGGGCAAGGCTCCGGCCGAGCCATCAGATAGAGTTGCACGACGAGCATCTCGTCACGAATCCATGCACCCCGCTCTGAGAGGTTGTTCAACCGATCGAAAACCCTGTTTAGGGTGATTCGACTTCTTTTGATCTTCGAAACTCATCTCATATTGCGCCACCATTTTTAGGGTTTTGGTTGCATCAACTGTCAGTCTTCATTTTTATGAAGGCTACGTTCCTGCGCAATCTGTTGAATTGTGCTGACAGAAAGTCAGCGCAATCGATTGATTTGCGCAGGAAGTCAGCACAAACTGTTGCTTTGCGCATCCTGATGTGATGCGCAATCTGATGTTTGCATGACCTGAGCCAGCGCAATCTAACATTTGCGCAAGCGCAATCTGAAGACTGCGCACTCTAATGTTTTGTGTAATCTGAAAACAGAGTCTTTGACTTGTACTGATCTTTATCTGTTTTTGATGCAGTTGAGATCAGAGAAGATCCAGATTATGAACATTTTGTGGGAACCCTCTCAGAGTCTGAGTATAAAGAGGATCTCTCCCACGTTCATTATCCCCAATATGATCTACCGGCCTCCCGTCAGGCAATCCTGGTATCTCAAGATAATGAGACGCTTCTGTGTCTAATAAATGGACAGCCCTTGGAAACAGCAGATGCAGTCATTCATAAGAAACCTCTGTTCTTGTTCGGTGAGGCCTTTGAGAAAAGCTCACAACCAAGGCCTAGAATGGAGGAAAGAATAGTTCATCAGGAAAATAGATCTTTCTTCATACCAGATATTGCCCGTTGCCTCCCTTTATCCCGATATGCTCATGCGAGCTATCCAAGGAAAATGGAATGGAATATCACTCTCTTCCAAGACGCCCGTGCAGGGAAAATTTTTGTAAAGAAGGGGCCAAATAAGAAAGATATGTTCTACAGCTCTTCTGATAGATACAGCATTTTGTTGAGGGGCTTGAGACCAGGTTGCATTCCTCCAGAGAACTCCTCTATGTTGATGCCTGTCAGAACGCCGATATTTGCAAATGAATTTGCGAAGGCTGAAGGGAAATATCCTGAACAAGATATCAGATTAACTGGATTGGTGAATCCAGATTATAGAAGATGGAGCTGTATTGCCAACTGGATTCTGTCAACATTTGAAGACAAACTACGACAGATCAATCTGTACCAAGCAGTGCACGCCACTGTTTATGGTTTTGCACCGAATCCACACATGTTTTTGGCCTTGGCCGAAAGGTACAACTATAGAACGGGAACTTTTATGACCCCGGGTGGAGAAATTGGCTTTGCACTTCACGAGATGAAATATATCTCGTACTTGCCGATGGCAGATGCCCCGTATGAAGAGTTTGTACCAACTAATGATGAGCTGGACAAACTTAGAAGAGAGAATACAGCGATGGTGGCAGTGTTTGAGGAACTGCTATGCCACTACAAGATCTGCTCTCTGTTTTATAAGAGTGCTACCGCCAATACTTGTTATTCTTCGAAGTGGTTACCATATCTGTTCCTTAACCATATAGAAGAGAAGAAGACCAAGGAGAATGACAAATGCTATCCTAACTTCTTCAAACCTTTGAACGATGCAGAAGTTATAAAGCTGATGGAACAGAGTGGTAACTTTGATAAACAAGTGAAAGATGATCATGAGTATCCTCCTTTGAAGACAGGGGACACTCTGGAGAGTTACTTGAGAATGGACTATAGACCCATGTCAAAAGAAGCCCAAATGGCAGGGTTTCTGACATACTGGCTTCGGCGGTTTGTGGTTCCCGGATCCAGTGCTGTGGATCGCTTTCACCGTGGCGTTCTTTTTGCTGCTGTCAAGTTAGTCTTCGGTTATAAGGTGGATCTATTATCAGCAATGACTTGCAAACTAAATGCCAGTCTTCGTTTGTATGTCGACCTGATGCTAAAGGCGAAAGGAGAGAAAGAGTTCCCTCGCTTAGAACTGCCATACACATATTTATTTGGATGGTTGCTTCTTCACTATCCCACCTTAATGGACCCCGGCATGGGACCGGTTGATGGCAGTTTTCTCCGAAGATATTCTCAGGGAAAATGGAAATACACTTCTTTGAGCGAGTGTAGATATGTTTTGAATCTGAATAGAGGATGGAACTTTTGTTGTGCTCCTCTCCCTGCTGGATATGATCAGATGCCAGCAAATATGGTGGATTCAAAGATGCAACCTCTAACCCGTGCAGCCTTTGAGTGGTTGAAGACGATTCGACCGTCTCATCTGGTTTATCGGTTCGAAGAGGAATGCTATTTAGAAATATATCTTCCCAGCCGATTTGCTCGGCAGTTTGGATATGATCAGTTCCATGTAGAAAATGCAATTACTTGTCTCCAAGACAAGGGTTATTTGATAGACGGGGCCAGAGCCTGGGCTTACTATAATGCCCGTGATACAAAAGCCACCTTCTCAATACCAGCAAACAACACACATGGTCCTAGGATGTTATTTACTTATACAGTATTTTATACATCCGTGAACACTTTTGCTGAGAACTTTAATCTCGCAGATAGTTTCGCTTCGTCATCAAGATTGAAGAAAGGAAGAATGGCCATGTCATTTCCCATAAATGAGGAGGTGCACGAGCCAGCCGATGCTCCTTTAGAAGTTTCGTGGGATATGATGTTCCCTCAAGAAGTAAACGCAGCAATGCGTATTTCTTTGAAAGTAGGTAAATCTCCTGCAA
This sequence comes from Iris pallida, assembly GCA_029216955.1. NCBI lineage: Eukaryota > Viridiplantae > Streptophyta > Magnoliopsida > Asparagales > Iridaceae > Iris > Iris pallida. Next base: position 24,268,117 of record JANAVB010004599.1, on the reverse strand, counting down.
AGAGGAAGAGAAGAGAGGAGCCTCCTGCTCCAGCAGCAAAGAAGAAGTTAATTTTAGAACATTCTTCTGAAAGAATCACTACACGATCTCAATCTCGGCAACTGGCCGGGTCAACTCAACCAGAAGAGGCTACAACACCAACCTCCATTCAAAAACAGATTGAAACTGTCAATATAGAGAGCCCTGATAGGCCATTGAAAAGAAAGAAGTTGGCTCAGAGAAAGAATCGAGCTTTGTCCGCAATGGTGAGGGATGCTGCCGCTGGATTAACTTTGCCATCTCCTACTCCTGTTTCAGAGCCTAGGAATAGAACTCCGAGTCCTGATCATAGAGAGGATGTTGAGCAAAGGACAAATCCTGCTCTTGAAACTGAGGCCGAAGAGCCTAGAGAAAATACTGCGGAAGAAGTGCAAGAAGCGCAGCTACAGATTATTACCCTTCCACCTACTCCAAGAACCCTTCGCGAAGAAGAAGATCGCGAAGTAATCGCAGCTTTAGAAGATTGTATTTACAGTCCTCTAGAAGACTATGGTGACCAGGCTGCAACTACCAGCGAGAAGGTAGCAGAAGAAGAAGACGAGGATGAGGAAAGTTCTTTATCTGAGAATGTTGACGAATACATACAAGATCTTGAAGCGGATGATGAAGTGCACCCATCTCCTACTACTACTGCCGATGATGCTTCCGATCCTAAAAAGGATATTGAAGTGGAGGCGTCTTCAGAAAAAGTTGCCGATACATTAGATCCTAAAAAGGATGCTGAGATAGAAATATCTCCAGAAGAAACAGCAGACGACAAAGCTCCAGAAGAAACTCCTGTCATTGATCCTCAAGGTATAAAATGAAATTAGCAATCTTTTTTAGAATAGATCGATAGCTAATATATTTGTATTTTCTGTAGATCGTGAGACTCTTCTAACACCTCCTGCTGACTTGGCTATAGTGCCCGTAACAACGGTGGTCGTTAGTAGTAGTCATCATCTATCTTGTGGTTCAGAGGCGGGCAGTAGCCAAGCTATTGCGGCTGAAGTGACTTCTGCTCAGCGGGAGTCTATTCATGTAGGGGATAACCCTATTGCTGGATTGAACCAAGGTAGGACTGTCTTTATTTAATCTTCCTGATTTTTTTTGACAAATGACTGACAATTTAACTTTTGCAGAGGAACAAACAGGAGGGGCGAATAGCTCCACTCTGGCTCCCTTGTTTAAAGAGCCTATCATCCAGACACAACGGATCGAGCATCCTGCTGCTTCATCTTCAACGGGAGTAGCTACGACTCCTGGAACTCTGGCAATTAACCAACAAGTTGTGCAATCATTTACCAGATGTTTCTTTGAGTCGCTGAGACCCCTTGTTAACAAAATGATAGACAAAGAGGGAGCTAATTTCTTCATGGTCAGAAACCCGACTTCTCTTTTAGTGAGGGCTGTAAGGGAACAAGGTGATGAAGCTCAAGCTACTCTCCTTGAGCATATACTGGATGAGTTAGAAATCTCCATAAAGAAATATAAGGAACTCAAACAGAAAGAAATAGAATCCCTAGTTCAAGCTGAGTTCGAGAGAATGGCCCAAGCTGCTGATATGGAAAGGATGAATCTTCAAAATCTTTTGGAGGCTTATTCCGCAAAATCTGCTGAATACAATTCCAAGCTTGAATCAATAACTTTGATGGCTGAAAGAAAGGGGCAGAGAACTGCTGAACTGCGAGCAGAAATTGTTCGTCTCCAACAAGAATTGGAAGAAGAAACTATTAAACATCAACTTGTAATTGATCAATTCAACGCCTTGATTCAAGAGAAAGCTGAGTACAACGCTACTCATGGTGCTGAAATCACCCGCCGGACTGTAGAGATGCCCGTCTTTAATGAAGAGACTGGAATGGAAGAGGCTAGAAGGAGGGTAACATCTACTCATGAAGAAGAGCTGCAGACTTTGAAGCAGCAGATTGATAACTTGATCATTCCTCCTTCTCAATAGAACTTTTTATATCTTTTGTCGTAGATGTGTTTCTTGTAATGCCTCATATTTTGATGAATAAAAGATATTTTGCTGTGGCTCTCTTATCTATTGTATATCTTATTTAGATATAAATAATAGAGATAGAAAATATATTCAGAGGTGCAAGACATGATATATTTCTTGTAGAAAATAATTATATTCATTATATCTGCTCAGAGATAATATGGACGTGGCAGAATATAGTGAATACTATTATTTTACTTGACAACTTAATCGAAAACGACAAGTTGCTGGTATGGATGTGAGATTAACAGACAAAACCGTCAATTGATAAAACGAACAGATAAACTGTCAAATAATAATGAATGAACGGATGAACCGTCAGATGAGTATGAATGGGTGAACCATCGGATGAATGTAATGAACGGACGAACCATGAAGGGATGATGAATGAACGGATGAACCGTCAAATGAATTAAATGAACGGATGAACCGTCGGATGAATTAATTGAACGGATGAACCGTCGGATGAATGTGTCACTTCGTTGTTTGAGAAATCTCTGTCTATAAATAGAACAGAAATCTGACTGGAATGAGCACTTTCACTTTTCAACATAAAAATGTCGTCTGAAGACGCACTCAAGAAAACTGAGCTCGCTCCAAAGGTCGAAGAAGACGTTAAAGAACGTCCTGTCGATCCAGTTCAGCCAAAAGAAGCAGAAGTAGGCGAAGGTTCGTCTGCACCCAAGCCACCGAGAGACATCCTGGACTTTCTGCTTGAACCAGGAAGGACTGAAGAAGAAGAAACCATGAGGATGGCTGCCTGCAAGTTCCTCGTGGGCTCCAGCAAAGAGGTTTTCGGCTCTTTTGCTGACCGTGTTTTTGAAAAGGACGGTAGTGGTCCGCGTCCAAATGTAGAGAAAGATGATAGTGATCTTCCTTAATATCATGTACTATCATTCATGATTGAATAAAATTTTATTTACAAACATGAACTTGTCTGATGATTTACAAACATTTATATTTATACATAATATTTTTTAAGGAACTTGCCATTGATAGGCATCATTGCAATTCGTCCATCCAGTTCTGAGAGTTGATATGCTCCATTTGAGAAGATTTTGCTCACAATGTATGGACCTTCCCACTTTGCGTCAAATTTTCCTTTGCTCATATGCGTCATAGTCATAGGACATCTGACCGTTAAAACAAGTTCTCCTTGCTGAAAGGCTCTGACCTTTACCTTACGATTGAAAGTCTTTGAGATACGGGCTTGATATAGCTCAATATGTTGCTGAGCCATTAATCGTTTTTCATCAAGTGCCTCCAATTCTTGAAGTCGAAGAAGGTCATTATTCTCTGTAATGAGCTCGTTAGCAATGGTAATCCTTAAAGAAGGAATTTGAAGTTCCAAAGGAAGAACAGCTTCACAGCCATATACCAGAGAGAAAGGTGTAAAACCCGTAGGATTACGGACCGTAGTTCGGTATGCCCATAAACATTCGCCAAGCTTTTCACTCTAATTCCGTTTGTTAGTAGACACAAACTTTTTGAGAAGCTTGATAATGGTTTTGTTAAAAGCTTCGGCTAAACCGTTAGCAGCAGGATTGTAGGCAGTCGAAGCAACATTATCAATCCGGTGATCATCACAGAATCGGGTAAATTTTTGGCTGATAAATTGCGGTCCGTTATCATGAATAATTTGTCGAGGGACACCAAATCGATAAATGACATGATGCTTGACGAAGTTGATAACGTTACTGGTCTTGACTTCAGCCAAGGGTATAGCTTCAGCACAATTAGAAAAGTAGTCTGTTATTGCTAAGATGAATCGATGTCCTCTAGAAGAAGGGGGATTAATAGGACCTATGACATCCATACCCCAAGCTTCGAAAGGCCAGGAAGCAGCTGTCGGATGTAGAAATTCCGAAGGTTGATGAATGAAGTCTGTATGGATTTAACAGGCTCGACATTTCCTTGCATATTCGATGGCATCTGATACCATAGAGGGCCAGTAGTACCCCATTCTTCGAATACGATCCTGCAGCTTAGGACCGGACTGATGTGCTCCACAGACACCATCGTGAGCTTCACGTAATACCTGTTTTGCTTCATCACCAGCTAAACAGCGTAGAAGAAGACCGTCATAAGTCCGTCGATAGAGAGTCTTAGTGGTTTGATTGTAATAGAATCGTAGAGATCGTCGTCGGATACTTGTAGCTTCTTTAGGATCTTCGGGGAGTATGTCGTGAACCACGAAGTCGATGAAAGGAGTTCTCCAATCTTCATTGATAACATTAATTTCAGCAAAATTACTGAACTCAATGTTACGATTATTTTCTACGCAAAACAATTCTCGATTAGAAATAACCACCACTTGTTGTCTTCGGATGGGGACAGCTAAGACTGCTGCAAGATTGGCTAAGGCATCTGCTTCAGTGTTACAAGCTCGACGTACATATTCAATAAAGAAAGCTTTGAACGATGTAGCCATGTTGATTGCTGTCTCAAAGTAAGGTACCAGATCTTGATGACGGACTTCATAAGTTCCTCTAACCTGGTTAACAACCAATTTAGAATCGCCATAAACTTTGAGATACTCGACGTTCAATTGCTTAGCTAATTGGAGACCAATGAGTAGAGCATTATACTCTGCTACATTATTGGAACAGGATTCGTCTAGAGAGTAAGCTCTTTAGATAGTTGATCCGTCTGGAGAAACGAGAACAACTCCAACTCCTGCTACAATAGCCCCATTGGGTCCAATTCTAGATGCTCCGTCAAAGAATAGACGCCAAGTTGGAAATTCTTCAGAGATCAAGTTGACTTCTAACGTCTCATCTGGAATTTCATCATAAAGCTTGGATGTTTCCAGTACAGGATGAGCCGCTAAGAAATCTGCCAATGCTTGACCTTTAACAGACTTTTAAGGGACATACACCATGTCATATTGAGCTAAAAGGATGGCCCATGTAGCAAGCCGAGAGTTGAGTGTGCTAGGCTTCTTCATCAGTACCCGAAGAGGATTGACTCGGGATATGACATGAATGGTTTGACCAATGATGTAATGCCTCGTCTTTTGAACGGCAAACATAAGGGCTAGGCATTCTTTTTCAATCGGACTATAACGGTGTTCAGCACCAATCATAGTACGACTGAGGTAATAAATGGCCTGTTCGTGACCTTCTTTGTTCTTTTGGGCGAGTAAAGCACCCAATGAATGATCCATAGCACGGATATACATTAAGAATGGAATACCCGAGATTGGTGGCACCAAAACAGGTGGGTTCATAAGATATCGTTTAATGTCATCAAATGCTTGTTGACATTCTTCAGTCCAAATAAAAGATACACCCTTCTTCATTAGTTGAGTGAATGGTCTACAGCGTCCAGACAAGTTCGAGATAAATCGCCTGATGTACGCAAGTCGGCCTTGGAATCCTCGTAGCTCTTTTAGGTTGCGTGGAGGACGCATCTCTTGAATGGCTTTGATCTTCTCGGGATCCACGTGTATACCCTTAGAGGTAATGACGAAGCCGAGAAATTTGCCACTAGAGACACCCAAAAATGACTTGGTGGGATTCATCTTGAGCTGATGTTGACGTATGAGATTGAAGATTGTTCTCAGATCTTGGATATGATCTTCTTTTAGACGACTTTTGACAGCAATATCATCGAAATAACATTCAACGGTTTTACGAAGATGTTCTCTGAAAATGGTACTCATGGCCCGTTGGTAAGTTGCACCAGCGTTCTTGAGACCAAATGGCATTACTGTGTAACAATAGACTCCTCGAGGAGTACGAAAAGATGTGTGCTTTTCATCTTCAGGATTCATTTTGATCTGATTATATCCAGAGAATCTATCCATAAAAGATATTCGTTCGAACCCACAAGTATTGTCAATCATCACGTCCGTGATAGGAAGAGGAAATTTATCTTTCGGACATGCTTCATTAAGATCTCTGAAGTCGATGCAGACTCGAACTTTGCCAATTTTCTTCAGGACTGGAACAACATTGGCTACCCAATCAGGAAGTTGTTCTTCTCGAATAAAGCCATAGGCGACAAGCTTCTTGACTTCATCATCGATTGCGTCCATCATTTCAGGCTTAAATCGCCTTTGTTGCTGTTTGACTGGTTTAGCATTAGGAAGAATGTTCAGCTTGTGAGTAGCAATCTTGGGATCTAAACCTGGCATGTCCTCATAACTCCAAACAAAGACGTCAATGTATTCTTTAATGAGAAGAATCAACTCTTGCTTATCTGCTTCTGGAAGATTCTTGCTAATAAAGATTGGACGAGGTGACTCGCTTTCTCCTACATCAACTTGAATTAATTGATCTTCGGTAGGAGGTTCTCTTTGTTCAAATCGAAGCACCCACTGATTATCCATCTGTTGAGCCCAAGGATCTGTTTCAGGACTTTCTTCAATATCCTCATCATATCCTTCTGGAAGTTCAGCGGAGACCATATTAGAAGATACGATTACATGATGGACTTCACCAACGCTGGTATCAGAATCCCATGATCTGGAATCAGAAGAGTTAGAACGTTTCTCACTATCAGAATCAGAAACTGCTGGGGATAACATCGGAGGAGAAGCATATCCGAGACCTCTTTTGGCCCTGCTGTAATACATTTCTGACTTTCCTTTTGGAACAGCTGTACGAATGGGAGTTCGTCTACCCTTACCATAGTTAAGGCCGCTTTTGAAGTCGTAACCCATTTTTCGGACGATGTCTTTTGATTGTTGACTGTAACGACGGAATTGAAGATGTCCCGTGTCGTTAACTTTGCTATCATCCGTGTAGCTAAATTTTTGTTCCGGTCTTTTACTAAAAAGTATTGGACTTTCGCCTTTCTTGCGAGCAGGAACAATACGATATGAATCTTTTGGATGTTCACATGAAACTTCTGTTTGAAGAGATTGTACAACTCCCATTGTAAATGACTAAAAGCTATATAACATATCCAAATAATATTTAGTATGATAAATAACATCAGTATACTGGAAAGTAGATGCTTTTTCATTGATATTTACATCTGCATTTACATCAGGACCTTTAGCCTTAATAGGCTTGGTCAGATTGATTACAAGAGGGGGAGAAGAAGAACGTGGAGGAGGCTTGTTACGACGAAGGTCAATAACAAGTGGCTCAGAAGAGACGAGCTCCCTTTTTTCTTTGTTGTGAGTTAAATCAACAACAAGTGGCTCAGAAGAAGTGAGCTGCTTTTTGTCCTTGTTACGACGTAAATCAATAACAAGTGGCTCAGAAGAGGTGAGCTCCCTTTGATTTTGATCTATATCAACTGATTTTTCCTGAACCGGCAAGTAAATAGCCAGTGGTTTAGAAGACTGAGGATGAGAAACACGCCCTTTGACAGGTATGATGAGAGTATCATTGGGCACTGCTTTTTGATCTTCTTCAGTATCCATGGCCAATACCACTTTCATAAATTCCTCCTTGTACATACGAGCATCGTTGTAATATGCTTCAATGCCTTTAAAAGGATAAAGGTCTGCAACTTCTTTATGAACTTGTCCTTTATCATCGACATATTTAAAGCATTGATGAAGAGTTGAGGGAACAACATTGTGTTCATGGTGGAATGGTCTTCCCAGAAGAGCGTTATAAGAACAACCATGATTGTCAATGATATAAAAAGTAACCTTTGTGCGAAGATTGCCTATTTGAAGTTTTAAGCGGATCTTGCACAAAGGTTCACTTTTTCCTTGGTTAAATCCCAAGATAGTAGTGATTGTGCTCGAAAGACTATGCACTGGTATCTTCAACGCATCTAGCATTATCTTTGGCATGATGCTAAGTGCAGACCCTGGATCTATCAGGATATGATCGACCTTTATCGAATCAACATATCCTGTATAGTAGAGAGGACGATCATGTCTATTATCTTCCAGCAGCATATCATCCTGAGTGAAAGTAATATTTGGAATTAATTCCAAAATACTATGACAGTGATGGCAAGAGACTGGTTCTGATTCTGGCTTTTTGAGCAGAGTTAAGCAAGTTTCAGCCTGCATCAGAGCTTCACTTAGAGTTTCTCGAGTCTCTTTAGAAAGACGCAAGAGCTCGAAGATTGATAGTCTAGCCGGTGTATTGGCCAGTTGAGCCAATATATCAAAGTTATATGGCTTTTCAAATCCTGTAGGAGATGACTTCTTCAGGGGCTTATCAAAGCGGACTTGTTGCTTGCCTTTGTCAGCAACCACCGGCTTGGAAGGAATATGCACTACAGCTGGTGAAGATGTAGAAGGGATCTCTTCAGTGGAAACAGGTTGTACTGGAGCAGGTTCAGAAGAAGAAGCAGGATTCTCTTGACCTTCAGAATAATCTTTCAAATAGGCTTTCCCTGATCTGGTGCCTAACAGAATCTCTTCGTCAACTATGGGATCAAAAGACACCATGTTACAAATTTTGGTTTTGTCTTTAGAACGAGCTTTCTTCTTGGAAGAAGAGGACACTTCGAATTCTGGAGCAAGATCGGGATGGATCCACATAATTTCACCGTTGTCCAGAGACAAGGGAACAAGACCTTCATTTGGTAGAAGTGGGAGATTTTCAATCTCAAGAGTAGCTTTGGGGATTGGAATGACACCGTGCTGTACCATCTGTGGAGGGAAGTCCCCAAACTGGACTGAAACCATGTTCGCAGTAACAGTCTTCTCATCTTGCTGCAGAGTAACAACACCAGCATTGACAAGCTCCTGAATTTTGCCCTTGAGCACATAGCATGCTCGAGTAGGATGTCCAATGAACCTGTGATAGACACAATATTTAGGATGATCTGTCTTACCGACTTCATCAGGTTTCTTTGGGTCCGGGAGTTGAATTTTATTGCTTTTGAGTAAACACTCAAAGATACTTGCAGTGTCATTCTCGTCGAAGGAATATTCTACTTTCGGACGAGGTTCCCTCGGTGGAGGTGCAGAAGAAATAGGAGTGGATGTAGACGGAGCCACATTGACAGCTAAAGATTCTTTATTTTTGTTCAAATTAATGTTCAAAGTTTCTTTTGCTTTGCGATTGTTCTGGCGATTGCCACCACCTGATGTCTGGTGTTCATCCCGATCAGGGTTAGACATTTGTACCCCAATTGTTTGAACTTCTCGGCACTTACTTCTGCAGCTTTGGCGTTGACAATGAATGAAGGCCAATCTTGAAACTGGGTAGATCCCGTCCACATACTGATAATAGGCAATAGATTTGCCTTACAAGTATCAATAGTGACAGCAGCTGGAGTCCCAGAAGGCATTTTCAAGGCTTCACGACGAAACCGTTCGATAAAGCTCTCAGCAGTTTTATTATGTTTCTGTTTGATTTTGTTAAGAGTCGACATAGTCATATCATTGAATCCTTCATAGAACCGTTCTAAGAAGATTTGTTTGAGACCTAAAAAGGAAGTGATACAACCATCGGGCAAACTTCTATACCAGTCATATGCTACGCCGGCTAAGCAACCGACGAACACTCTGGTAAGAAGAGCGTCATTTGGCTGGAGTTGAACGGTCATTACCTCAAAATGATTGATGAATTGACTAGGAGAAGTACTGTCATCGAACAAGGAGATTGTTGGGATTTTGTACTTCAGTGGGAACGGGACTTCCTTCCATTCAACTGGATAGGGCTGCTTGATTCCTAATCTTTGTAAGTTGTCTTTCTCTTTAAAGGCTTCGAACTGAGTTCGCAAGAGTTTGACAGCTTCGTTGGCATCTTCTGATGACGAAGAAGGAGCAGGTTGAGTTAGAATAGTAGGAGGAGGAACGGTATTGTAAGCACTACCCCCCGCTCCTGATTGACTTGGTATAGTTTGAACCTGTACAGGAGGTATTTGAGTAGGTGCTACCCCCAATCCAGCATTGACAGGCACTGATGATGCTATGATTTCAGGATTTGCAGGTAGTACGGTAGGTGGTGTAGCATGTTGTGCTACAATGATAGAATGCATATTAGCAACCATTTCAGCCATGGTTTTTAGCTTGTCTTCAAGTGCGGCAATTCGCTGTTCTTGATTTGCAGAAGTTGAAGCATCTGGATCATCAGTGACAACATAAGCTGTCACTTCTCTTGGTACAGTAGAAGACATTGTCTGTTCAGAGCTTTCGCTATATGCATCGTAGTCAGAGAAAGAGTCATCTCCTGAATGAGAAACAGGAAGATAACCTGAAGAATCTTGAGGAAGATTCCTTTTACCGATTATATTTCGGCTTTGGGAACGGGTATGTCGAAATAGTCCTTCAGAGGATTCTTGGAGTAATTCTAAATACCGTTGGCTTGGTTTACGGAGTCTACCATGCTTAGAGCATCTTTTACCCTCAGTGTCTCGGAAAGTCATGTTAACAGAAGCATACAAGACTTCATCTTCATCTGACATAGGTTCAGTTTTAGCAAAAGTCAAACGATCGAAGACAGATCATTTTGTTGTTTGACAACAACATTGAATGATGACTTTGTGATTGCAGTGATGATCAGATGGTTGAACTGGAGGTGTTGAGATGGTATCCCGCTTTTGTCTGAGATGTTCTCGAAGATCGGGAATAGCAACAGGACGAGGAAAACTCTGAGGGATCTGTTCTTTGATAACATTCGGAACATGATTCCGATTTTTCAAATGTTTAGTTCCTTGAGTATATAGGGAAGTGCTCACTTCATTGGCATAAGTGTCGGGATTTTTGACCTTGGAGATTTGTTTCTGATGATGTTTGATCTTCGGCATTGGTTGTTTGCGTTTCACCAAAGTAGGTCTGCTAAGATAAGTTCTGAGATCAGCAAATTCACCCTCAGGGGTTTCTGTTTGAGACACTAACAGTTTTCCCTGTCTGGAACGGAAAATCTTGAGAGTTGGGAGGTCCTGGAATTCTGCTACCGGGGTAGGCAGAATACCTCTTTGGTCAGTATAAGTTCTCTTATCATAAAGGAAAGAAGAATCCCTGTTTGAAAGAGTTCTAGTACTAATTGGTGCCGAGGCACGTTCAGATTGATCTTCTTTGGTAAAAACTAAAGAAGATTGAGAAAAGACCAAAGGGCATTTTCCTTTGTTTTGTGAAGGAGGATTAGCTAAAGAGCGTTTCCCTCTATTGTCTTCCAAGTCATGAGACAAGGAAGTTTGAGAAAAGACCAACGGGCCTTTTCCTTTGTTTTAAAGAGAAAGAGGAATAGCCAAAGGACCACCCCCAGTGGATTGCGCAGGGGCAATAGGGTGTTTGGAAAGAGGAGCAGAATCTTTCCCTTTGTTATGAGAAGAAGAGAGTTTAGCCAAAAGGCTGTCATTCTTAGATTGCGCAGGAATACTTTGCGCAGGAGTTCTTGCCACAGAGTGCTTAGATTGCACTCTGGTTGCTAGAATATTATTTTACACAGGAAGTTTAGCAGCCAATTGCGCCAGAGGCATAGGAGTTTTATACTTAGTCATGGCAGCATATGAAGTCTTTTGTGCACTGGCCATAGCAGACTGCGCAGCAGTGGCAGAGACAGATTGTGCACTGGATTTGGTAACAGAAGCACTGAACTGCACAGCAGACTTGCTGACAGATTGCGCAGGAGATTTGCTGGCTACATTGACAGAATGCGCAGCAGCCTTTGGGACCCACTTTGAGCACACTTTGCTTGTGGCAGCAGTAGTTGCAGTGCGAGGAGTGGTCTTGGAGTTGATCATGGATTCATAGGCTGTCTGGTTGATCTTCACAACCAGTGTCTTCTGCGTCTTTTCGATAGACGCTGTGTCACATTGAGTTGTCACTTCCTCGTCGGAGGAGAAAGTCGTCCCCAGCAGAGTCGCCATTTTGTTTGCAAAAACAAAAGTATGAAACTTTATTGATACAAACTTTGTAAAAGATTATAATTTGAATTCTGGGAATGGTACAACTTTAGGAATCCAATCTAGATGACGATTGCTTTATCCCTTGGACGATGTGAACTCTGAAGACGAAACCTCGGAAGTCAAAGACAACTTTGGAATTGAAGGCAGAAAGCCTCGGAAGTCGAAGGCAAAAGCCTCGGAAGAATGCAGCAGCACTTGGGCAAGAACTCCTGAACTCTCTGATTTCTGATATTTGATTCGTGATCCCCTTGAATGAAGACTTGAAACTCTATTTATAGAGTTCTGAGAAATAACTAACTTTTAGTTACTCTGGACTGCGCATGATGGTTTGCACAGCAATTGGTTTGCGCAGCACTGGACTGCGCAGGCAGTTGCTGGATCATGGGTTAACTGTCTGGGACACATGGCATCATTTGATTGAAATGCGCATGATCGTGCATAGGCAGTGGCCACGAAATGAGCAATTGATGGCATGAATGCCACGTGTACTTTATCAGTAGTGTTGATAGAAAGCGCACATTGAACTGCGCAGACTTTAGATTGTGCCGACTTGGTTTGTGCAGGCTTTGGTTTGCGCAGGATTAAACTGCGCAGAAATGGATCGCGCTGCCAGCTGTCAGCCCTCCTCGAGCGTTGTGTGGCGCGATAAACGAACAGTCTCCTTGATATCCGTGCTGTCAGTTGTCAGAGATCTGATTTGGTTGTCAGGTAATGATGACTCGTGCCACGTCAGCCTTGCGCAATCGGATGTATGCACAGTCTGGCATGCGCAATCTGAGAGCTGCGCAATCCAGTGTCTGCGCAGTTTATTTGAATGATATATATCTTGATTCTTTGACTTTGTTGATTGATGCAACTTGATTTTTTAGGACCTACACGTACCTAGGATAAGTATGTCGTCCACGTACAGATAAACGATCACACCTCTTCCATCAGCGAACTTCGTGTAAACACACTTGTCCGTATCGCTGACCATGTAACCATTTGACCTTATAACTTTGTCAAATTTCTCATGCCACATCTTGGGAGCCTGTTTAAGACCGTACAAAGATTTTACCAACTTGCAGACTTTGTCTTCAAGACCCCTGATGACAAATCCCTCTGGCTATTCTATGTAAATCTCTTCGGTCAGCTCGCCATTTAGGAAAGCCGTATTCACATCCATCTGATGTATCACCATCTTATGTATTGCTGCGAGAGCAATCAACATTCTGATGGTGGTCATCCGGGCTACTGGAGCATACGTGTCAAAATAGTCAATCCCCTGCTTCTGAGAAAACCCCTTGGCTACCAACCTAGCCTTGAACTTGTCAATAGTTCCGTCTGCTTTCATCTTCTTCTTGAAGATCCATTTGCATCCGATGGGTTTCGCTCCTTCAGAAAAATCAACCAACACCCAAGTGTTATTTGAGGTGACGGAATCAATCTCATTGCCAATCGCCTCCTTCCATAAAACTGCGTCTCTGGTCTTTATCGTCTCATCATAGGTAAGCGGATCTGCTTCCACATGATAGGTGACAAAGTCACTTCCGAAGTCCTTCGGCCTCCTCACACGCTTAGCTGACGGCTCAGCTTGTTCTGGTTCAACCGTTGTTTCAACAGCAACATCTTCTTGGACCACATCTTCATTGAAGACTTCACTTTCTTGCGCACCCACATTGTTCTCCGGAACATCCGCAAGAACAATATTCTTGTGCCGTACAAATTTGTCTTCAAAATATTCTGCGTCGCGAGATTCAATGATATGATATGACTCTATATCAAGAAATCTTCGAGCATCACTCTTCTCGGCATACCCCAAGAAGATCGTCTTAGTAGTCCTTGTCCCAAGCTTCTGAATCTTCAGATCTGGAAGCTTGACATATGCCAGACACCCCCACACTCGAATGACATTCAAGTTAGGTCTGAGTTTGAACCAGAGTTCATGAGGAGTAATGTCAGAAGTTGCATGAGGCACCCTATTCAGAATAAAAGTGGCCGTCAATGCAGCTTCTCCCCAGTAGCACTTAGGAAGGCCAGCAGTCAATAACATTGAATTTATCATTTCTGTCAACGTCCTATTCTTCCTCTCAGCTACTCTGTTTGATTGAGGAGAGTACGGAGCCGTAGTCTCATTGACAATTCCATGTTCTTTGTAGAACGATGCGAATTCATGAGACCTGTACTCCCCACCTCGATCACTTCTTATCCTTTTGAGTTGTTGTCCAGTTTGCCGCTCAGCTTCGGCTCTGAACTCCTTGAACTTCTCGAATGCTTCGTCTTTAGCCTTCAGCAAGTAGACGAACGCATACTTTGAGAAGTCATCGATGAAGGTTATGAAATACTTCATTCTGGCCTTTGTAGAGAACTGTTTGAAGTCACAGATATCGGAGTGAACCAACTCCAGAAGATCTGTACTTCGATTAGCCCGAGGAAAGGGTTTCCTTGTGACCTTCGTTTGAGCACAAACTTCACATTTCTCTACCTTATTCCCACATTTGGAGATAAGTCCTAGACTAGATATTCTGTTTATTCGTTTACAATGAACATGTCCTAGCCTATTATGCCACAACTCAAGAGTAAAAGAAGAATGAGTGACTTCATTAATTACATTAATTATACTGGACTGATTTACAAGCTGAATCTTGAACATTCCTTCGGTATAAAAAGCTTTTCCGAAATATGTTCCCTTGATAGACATCACCATCTGGCCAGCATTGATGTCCATCCTGAGGCCTGTATTGCAGAGTAGGCCTCCCGAGACCAGGTTCTTGGCGATAGCAGGTACGTGCTTCACGCCTTGAAGCGTCAGAGACTTCCCCGAAGTCAGCTTCAACAACACCGTCCCGATCCCGAGCACTTCAGCTTGTGCCTGGTTCGCCATCATAACCACTTCAGAAGTAGGGGTGTAGGTGGTGAACCACTCCTTACTGGAGCAGACATGGCAGGAGGCTCCAGTGTCTACCCACCAGTCAGAATCAGTCCTTACCGCATCAACTTGTGCAATCATAGCAACTACGTCAGTGATCATAGATACCTTACTAGGCTCTCCTTGCTCTGATTGCTTGGTCTTTGCTTTGCACTCATTCTTAAAGTGGCCCTTCTTGCCACACTTGAAGCAATACATTTCAGACTTTGGCTTCTTTTTCTTGATAGAAGTTCCCTTGACTTTTAGATTGTCAGGGTTCTTCTTCTTGCTGTGGAAAGCCGCCTGCTTTTCCTTTGGTTTCTTGGTCTGAACCAGATTGGCGTTAGCCAATTACTTGGACAGTGTGTCCACCTTCAGTTGAGCCCGCATCTGGTCCTCAACATAGATTTCATGTAGGAGATCTTCAAGGGTGATCTCCAACTTCTTCCTATGTATGTTTTCAAAGAACTTGCTCCACCCAGCGGGGAGCTTTGAGACAATCCCTCCAACAACAAACTTGTCGGAGAGGGGCATCGCCTCGTCTTCCAGCTTCTGTCGCAGTTTCAGGAACTCCTTTACCTGCGACAGCATAGACTTTTCGTCCTCGAAGAACCACTTGTGATATTTTTCAACCACAAATATTTTACTGCGGTTCTTGTCTTCTTCGTAGAGTTTTTCTAGAGACTCCCATATGTCTCTAGCGATATTCTTCTTAGAATAGGATTCTGCTAGGGAATCCTCTATAGCATTCAGGATAAGCAACCTGCAAATGCTATTCTCCCTTCTCCACTTGGCCTGAAGTTTAGTAGCCGCAGAGATTGCGACAGCAGACCCAGTATCTGGAACAGTAGGTTCCTCTTCAAGCAGCACGTGATCAACGTCTCTGAGTTGAAGAGTGAGATAAACCTTCCTCTTCCAGACTTGATAATGCTCTCCATCAAACTTCTCTAACTTACAGAAGTCAGTGTTTAGGAGTGAAGCATTAATGTT
Organism: Iris pallida; assembly: GCA_029216955.1. NCBI lineage: Eukaryota > Viridiplantae > Streptophyta > Magnoliopsida > Asparagales > Iridaceae > Iris > Iris pallida. The sequence continues at coordinate 24,252,437 of JANAVB010004599.1, read as the reverse complement.
TTCCATTGTAGCAATAAAGCTTTGAGATTGTTATTGCCGGGGCACAATTTTTCGATGGAAAACTGAGAATACGAAACAATTGTAAAAACAATGTTCCAACGCAACACTTCTAGGAAGGTTGCGCAAGGATAACGAAGATCTAAAAAGATATCGTTATGATATTACGAGAATCTAAAAAGATTTCGTAATCACAGCAATCAGATCGAAGTACTTCCAAAAAGAAGATACAATCAGAGTTACTGGCAGTAACGAAGAAGGTGACTGGTGAAAGATGAAGAACGCCTGCTGGGGTGAATGATCACCGTTGCTCAAAGCTTTATTCGCCCTACACGAACAGCTTCCAGGAACCAGCAAGTTCATCGGAGAACTTGGAACACTCCTGCTCTTCTGACTCCTCGGACGGACACGAACTCCCGTGCAAAAGCAACGCTGGTGCGGCACCTTTTCTCTCTCTCTCGAAGGCTGCAGATCAGAACTGTGTTAAAGAACACGTCTGAAAATCTCTGTTTACTTGTGCTAAAGAGCACTTCATAAACTCTCTGGTGGCTTCTCTTTCTGTTCTGTTCTGTAACCTGTGAGAGAGGAGGAGGAGGCCTTATATAAGCCCCTGCAACAACTGCCCGGTTAGCACAATGTTAGGGACGTGGTAGTAACCACCCCGAACATGGAGCAACCGCTCAGAACATGCAAGGACACGTTCTGCTGGAAGTTGTGCCACCAGCGTAATTTACACTTTACGCACACAGCCCCTTTTACGCACCCTACGCACACTACGCACTCTACGCACACTGTGTACGCTGCGCACTCTACGCACGCACACAGCCCCTTTTACGCACCCTACATACTCTACGCACACTGCGTACGCTGCGCACTCTACGCACGCTGCGTACACTGGGCTCGCGTAACGGGCGCGCCTAGCGACGATGCTGACGTGCTAAGTGCAAAGTGCGCCAACAAAATGCCACATTACGCCTCATGAGCCCTTGAGCCCGAGTCCGAGTCCGAGTCGCTAAGCCCCAACGGGACTTAGCTCCTATTGAAATAAATTTCCCAAGAGCAAAAAGCATGAATGCTTTAATTGTTGATTTTTGCCTTTTTTCCATTAGAAAAATAATCCCACATGGCAAACCCATGTGCACCTCCACACCACATGTGCATAATAGCAAAGCTAATATATAGAGATACAAACCATTTGTTTTTTCCGATGTGGGACTAAGCCTTTCTAAAGGAAAAAACAAAAACCCAACATATGGTAAGCAAACATATGATTGGATCTTCATCTTTGACTTTGATCATATATTTATGATTATATCCTTAATATATTGAATTTTCATATTATTGGACTTTCAATTTATAAATATATTATTTATATATATTGGACTTTTCATATATACTGGATTCTATATATAGATTTCCAATATATTGTAACTCTAATTCATATAAGAATTTATAAAAGATTGATGCATGTAAGTTGAACTTTTGAGAGAGATACAGGGATCGGAGGCTATCGTGAAAAGAAGATGGTTTCTATTAAATCTTCTCCATTTTGTTATTCAGAGTCTATAATTGGGTTTTTATCAAGGATCGGTATATTTCTTATTCCAACAGCGGAGGGTTTTCAGGGTTGGACTCCGTATATTTCTTATTCCAACAACAGATCGAGGGTTTTCAGGGTTTGACTTCCGTGGTTTTTTCCATATAGATTTTTTACGTTTTCTACGTAAAACTCGCTTGTGCCTGCGTTTGGTTAAAACTCGCTTGTGTCTGTGCTTCGTTTTTTTTGTATGATTTTGGTATTTGGTTTTGTGTGATTTTCGTCGGTTCTCACTCAGCTTCTTGGTTTGGGAGAACGGTTTCAGCATTTCGTTCTCAACAACACGAAACCAACAAGGAGATGATGGAAACATAGAAAGAACATCAGCTTTTGTATGTCCATTTTATGTATTTTGCGGTGTCTATATTTCGGTCCGATACGCGTTTCAGTACCCATCAAGTGTGAAAGGTTCAGAATTTGGTACAGACTTCCGGGAATTACTTACAGTAAGGACATAACTAATTGGACCGGATATATCATAGTTTGCCAAACTTTTCCTTTCTTTTTTCTATTTTCTTCTTCCTGGCAATAGCAAGTAACATAGGGAGGCGTAAGTAAACATTAAAGAAGAGAAGTTGTTGGTTCTGCCTGCTGGATACAGTTATGAAAATTACATTCTTATATCTACATAAAAAAATAAAATAAAACTTCTCACCAACCTAATGCAGACTAAGAACGGTAATATATATCTACAACTTCAAATATTTGCTACATGGAGTGTTCATCCATATTTCATCCAAGTCTTCTCATAGGAAAGGGTCTAAGTCCGATATAATTGTTGAAAAATAAACTCTATTTTTTTTAGCCCAACAAATCTAATTAATCCACTATTATTGAACTTTGTTCATTAGGTCCTTTTTCAAGTTTTGAGTTTAGTTCATGTTCTAGGAAGTTCTATACCTAGAATGTTCATGAAAAATATCTATGCTATAGAGAGATCCTAATATTAGTTGTAAAGTATCTAGAATAATTTCATACTATATTTAATAAGCGTGTAGGCTCTTCCAAGAGTCCGATAAAAGGGGTGTTCTTCACTCATTTTGTATACAATAAAAATTAAAAAGCTTAGTACTATTATAAAAAAATATTATTCCATTCTTTTCTTCCACCAAAATGTTCTCTATAATTTTCTCCCACTCTAAATTTGTTCCTTTTAGCTTAGTTTGTCCACCACAATTCCAACAAAGTGGTATCAGAGTAAGGTGGTTCGAGGTCGAAGATGGCGAGCGAGGTGACTCCCTTCCAAGTTCATGTACTTAACAAGAGCCACTACGCCATTTGGAGCATCAAGATAAAGGCTTTGCTAGGAGCACAAGATGCATGGGAGGTCATTGAAAAAGGTCATTCGAGTTGATTTCATGTGCAACAACCTCCAAAAGAAGCATGGGAGAAACTTCAAATTTTTTGCAAAGGAAATGAGAAGGTAATGAAGGTACGCCTCCAAACTTTAAGAGGTGAATTTGAAGCTTTACATATGAAAGAGTCTGAAACTATTTCGGACTACTTTGCTAGAGTTTTATCCATTGTTAATCTATTGAAAAGAAATGGTGAAAGCATGACCAACACTCGAGTGATGGAGAAAATTCTTCGCTCTTTGCTTCCACAATTTGAGCTTATCGTAGTAAATATTGAAAAAACTAAAGACTTAGAGACCATGACTATTGAGCAACTTAAGGGCTCACTACAAGCCTATGAAGAAAGAAAAAAAGAAAAAGTAAGAGACGTTGGAACAAGTCCTTTCATTTTCAAGGAGAAAGAAGAAAGCTTCACCAATCAAAGAAGTTAAAAAGGTCGTGGAAGCGAGGAAAGAACTAATTATAAGACATTCATTAATGGAGAAAGAGGCAAAAACTACCTTACAAGAGGACGTGGAAGAGGAAACTTCACAAGAAGAGATGGAAGTCAAAGGTAGCTTTGACATTATGCATCGGATTGTAGAAATACAACTAAAAATGTTGAAGGTAAAGCTCACTATGTTGAAGAAGAAATGCAAGAGAACTCAACTCTATTGTTGGCACACAAAGGAGAAGAAAGCATGGAGAAGAATACTTGGTATCTTGACACTGGTACAAACAACCATATGTGTGGAAGAAAAAGCAAGTTCGTTGAGTGATGAGTCAATCGGTGGCAACGTCACCGAAGATGAATCCAAAATACCGGTGAAAGGAAAAGGTAAAATTTTAATACGCTTGAAAGATGTAAGGCATCAATTTATTTCAATGTCTATTATATCCCAAATATGAAAAATAATATTTTGAGCATGAGACAACTCTTAGAGAAAGGGTATGATATTCACTTGAGAGATCGTAGCCTTTCAATAAGAGATTAAAGAAATAATTTGATTGCCAAAGTGTCAATGACAAGAAGTAGAATATACTTGCTAATATTCTAAATGATGTCGTAATGTGCCTAAAGGCATGCTATGGAAATGCTTCTTGGCTTTGGCAACTAAGATTTGGACATTTGAATTTTAGGGGACAAAAATTATTATCTACAAAAATCAATGGTGAGAGGTTGCCTTCCATCAAACTTCCGGATCAATTATGTGAAGGATGCTTGCTTGGGAAGCAATTTAGAAAAAGATTTTCCAAAGAAACCACCACAAGAGTCAAGGAGCCCTTGCAACTTGTGCACAATGATATACGCGGGTCAATCAAACCTTTCTCCTATGGCAAGAATAGCTACTTTCTTCTCCTTATTGAGAATTACTCTAAAAAATTTGGATGTATTTCTTAAAACAAAAATCAGAGACATTTAGTGCATTTAAAAAGTTAAAAGCACTTATTGAAAAAAAAAAGTAGCCATAAAATTATGGCTTTGAGGTCCGATAGAGGAGGCGGATTTACAACTCATGAATTTAATCAATATTATGAAGAAAATGGAATTCGTCGTCCTCTAACGGTTCCGAGATCACCCCAACAAAATTGAGTGGCTGCCATGTATTGGAATGGGTGGGGTTCCCAACCTATATGGAGAATACCCCGGAGAGCGACGAGCGTCATCCATATGTCGGAGAAGCTCGGGGAGTGCATGGATCCTATTTTGGAACATATATGGTAAAAAATATATGATTGGATTTTCATATTTACTTTAATCATATATTTATGATTGGACCCTTCATATAGTAGCTTTCCATATAATTGGGCTTCCAATTATGGCAAGCCAATTATGATTGGATTTCCATTAAATATATGATTGATGCATATTGGAAGTTTTCATATATATATATATATATATATATATATATATATATATATATATATATATATATATATATATATATATTGGCCTTCCATGTATAGATTACTAAGGGCTTATAAAAAGGTGATGCATGCTAGTTGAAAACTTATCTCAAAACAAGAGTATTTTACAATCTTTGAGAGAGAGAGAGAGGATTAAGGACTATTGTGAAAGAGAGATTGCTTTGAATAATTTTTCGGCATCTCTTATTCTTCGGAGTTTGCAATCAAATTTTTTTTTCTTCAAGTGAGTTGTTGTGATCCGTGTTGGATCGGAGGAGCTTGTAGAGGGTGTATTCTCTTTATTCCATTAGTGGAGGTTCTTCAGGGTTGGACTCCGATCGTCCCGTGATTTTTCTCGCAAGGGTTTTTCACGTCAAAAATTTTTGTGTCAGCGATTGTGTTTGACGTACTTTCTGGTTTGGAAAAATGGTTTTCGCGCTTCGTTCCCAACACCATGTCAAATGCCACATAATGGAATATGACATCACCCAAATATTTTGAGGACCAAATAGCTTAATTGATAAAGAAAATATTACAAAAGAACATGTCTTTTGGGAGTCTTGAAACTTTCTACAAAGTCATAATTCTAGGAAAAATGTGTCGATGGAGGTCTAGTCCACGCATACCACAGTGCTCCGTTTTTGACCCAGGATGACACTTTCTTGTACTTTAAAAATTATTAGAGTTTTCTTAGGAAACTGAAAAAAATTTGTAAAGAAAAGTGTGCTAAAATATTTGAAATTATATGGTGGTTGGAATTTTCTCAGCGAGATAATCTACTAGCAAAAGTTTCCATTTTTACTATTTGGTATTTTCCTCCTCTCCTCTTCTCCATTCATCCCAATGCGGCCTATTTATAGAGTTCTAAGAGGGTGTAGTAGCCCATGTGTAACGACCTTCGACACGACTGAAGCCTTAGGAACTGCTTAGGAAGGATGGAAAATGAGAGGAAGGAAAAAGTTATCGTAAAAGTGGGAGGAAAATTAAAAAAAAGATGGTGTTTGGAAAGGAGGAAAATTGGGGGAGATAAATTTGAGAGAAAAAAGTAGGTGGGTCCCACTAAAAAAAATTTCTTCCAAAAGTGGGAGAAAAATGGAGAGAGATGAGAGAAATTTGAGTGAATTTACCCCACCACCCCTCAAAAAGGTAATAATAAATCATCATTTGGGAATACCAATGAGTAAATAGTAATTATACCTCTATCCATAAACAAATAAAAAAATTATTTTTAAACATTTCTTTTTTCTACTTTTTGTGCATCCAAACAAATGAAGAAAAAATTAACTTTACTTTCATTTTACTCTCCTCCATTTTCCTTCTCTTCAAAATTTTCTTTCCCTTCCCACAAATGTTCCCAAACACAGTGTTAAGCAAGCTAGTCAGTGGGGTGTGCTAGAATCTGAATAGTTTGAGGTGCAACTGCCTCTGTTGTATGGTTGTCTCTACCACGTGACTACCTCTATATTGCGGTCGCCTCTACGGAGCAACTGCCTTAGTGGCATAGTCACTTCTGGGGTGCGATTACCTTAGCGGCACGTAGGGGTGAGCATCGGTTTGGATCGGTTCGGTTGAAACCGAACCGATAATATTAAAACCTAACCTGGACCGAACCGGCCAAATTGAAAACTGCACCGAACCGATTAACTTCAAAATTGAACTTGAACCGAACCGAAATAAATCGGTTCGGTTTATCGGTTCATTCGGTTCGTGTGCTTTCATATAATGGGCCAGCCCATTACAATTTAACATTAAAATTATTTAAAGGTCCATCAGCCAAAAAAAAAGTCCACGCTGCTTCAACAACAAAAAATGGCAAAGACCAATAATTTAGATAGCTAAAAAAAGGTAGTCCATCAGCATAAGGGCATAAAGTAATCTAGAATCCAGATAAAGATAGCTAAAAAATAACTAAAAAATTAACATTGTCCACAGCAGCAGCAAAAGATAGGTAAAATAATTTTCAGACAATAACAAGGAAAAAAATTACATTCCATTATTTCATTAAATTTACGCAGGCAAAGCCGCAAAGATAACTAAAAAAATAATTTGGTCATCAATTCCATTGTCGACAGCAGCATCAGAAGATCAAGACACTGAAGACAGACACTACTAAAATAACCCATTTTAGCGACGCCAGGAGACGTCGCTAAATAAGGAAAATACGTCGCTAAAACCAATTTGCGACGTATCTAGTGACGAAAACCGGACGTCGCTTATAGGCAAGTCGCAGATGACACTTTAGTCGCCGAACGTCGCTATTTGCGACGCGGAGTTCATTGTCGCTAGACGTCGCAAAATTAGCGACATATAGTGACGTATCACTACGTCGCCAAAATTGCGACGTAAAGCGACCACTTGCGACGCTGTAAACTTTATATATGATGACATGGCATGACAACCACGTGGGCAACTTAGCGACGCATACCGACAGATTTAGCGACATACACCCTCAGCCCACGTCAGCATATTAGTGACGTCTAGCGACGTTACGTCGCTATTTAACGACGTATAGCGACGTCTACGTTCCGTCGCAGTACGTCGCAGAACGTCGCTATTCGTCGCAGATATTATAAAAAAAAATTTTAAAAAATATAATTGATATTTTTGTTATGCTGTGTGTCTGTGTTTACAGTGTGTGTGAAGTGCAGTGTTCGAACCATCGACAGTTTCGCTTACTGTTCTATGCTTTATCTTGGATAGAAAGAGCAACAGTTCAGGGTGCACTTCTCAGAGCTTCCTCTTCACGTCCTTCACCTTCTCGGGAACCTCTACGACGTCCCGAGAAAGTGAAGGACGTGAAAATGAAGCTCTCAGAAGTGCACCCTGAACTGTTGCTATTTTTATCCAAGATAACACATACAACAGTAATCGAAACTGTCGATGGTTCCGAACACTGCATTTCACATTCACTGTAAACACAGACACACATCATAACAAAAATACACAATATATTTTTTTAAAATTTCGACAGCACCTCCTTTGTATATCAGATCATCGCTTATAACCCAGCGTAGGTATATTTGTCATCCCCGTCGCAGATATCACAAAGTAAATATCACAATAAAAATAGGAGGCAGTGCAAAGTAAATATCACAGACACACATCCTCACAAACATCCAATAGAGTCAAATAAAAATGGAAGATGATAAAAAGCCTTCCACCAAGTTTATAAACAACAGTGTACCAATAAACAATTTGCCCATAGGGCCAATACATACAAGTCATAAAAAAAACAATAAAATTACTGCGGACCCCTGTCGCGCAACTGGGACAACTGGGATAGAATGTAGTCATACTGCTCCTGGGTGAGCTGTACCATAGGGGCAGTAGGAGGCAGTGGAATGTCTGGAGCCGGCGCCGTCGATGGACCGGGAGGACGTATCTGCTCCAGCTCTCGCAGTCGCTCACCATGCGCAACAAGGGTACTCACCACCCTCTCAGTATACTGAGTGAGTGAGGCAGACATGCTCCTCTGCGATCCCTCCAGCTCGACCTGTCTACGCTCTGTGCGCTGCGTAGACTCGGTGAGCGTCTGCAAGCTGGCAGCTGTAGCCTGATACAGACTCATCAGCTCCTGTATACTGTGCTCGACCACATCAAATCGTCCGGTGGTGATCGGAGGGTCGGATCGTCGCTCGATCGCATCAAAAATCTGCTGCTGCAACTCGCGACGCAGCTCCTCGATCTGACGACGAACATCCTCAGCTCGTGACGACGCCTGCGTAGCCGGAGACTGCGCACTGACAGAGGGGGCCCGGGATGACTCCGAAGCCAAATACGCGTCGTAGGATCCCGTACCGTAGTACGTACCCTTCTGAAGACCGCCAACGGCGGTCATCCAGAGCTCGTCCGACGATGGAGCTGTAGGCGGCTGGGAGGAAGTACCAGCCCCTCCCTCTGCTTGCGCACTAGCAGCAGCAGCAGCAGCAGCAGCAGCCGCCTCCTCCTGTAGCCGAACAAACTCGGCCTAGAACATGTTTGCTAACGTGTAAGTGTTTGCTAAAGTCTATATTGATATCTATTTTTCTGATTTCTAAATTATAGTAAATTAATATAAAGGATAGAACGTACATATGCCTGCGTCGCCCGCTCGTCAATGAACTCCCCAGCCCTCTGATGGGTGACCAGGAAGACGGTCACCATGTTCGGGTCCTCACCCTTTTTTACATGTTAAAATATATTATCTATTATTAGTATTAAATATTTTATCGAACTATATATAAATTAATGTCCGTCATAGGAAACGTACCAGACGACAAAAATGCTCCGTCATCGGAATGGAGCCACCACACCACTTATCGGCGCTCGACCGCGCCACCTTGGCCTTCTCAGACCGCTCCTGGTACCTGCGCTCGCTGAATCTAGCCTTCATCGCAGTCCACTGCTCTGGCGTAATCCAACCCTGGATCGGCTGTCCGGAGCGATCACGATGCTTCTGGTCGTCGATCGCATCACGGATGAGCTTGGCTGCGATGGCAGAAAATTGGCCCTCGATCCTCGTCGCCCGGTGTGGTGGATAGAAATAGGTCCTCTACAAGAAGCAAAATACAAAAGTTGTATAATATACACAAATGATTATTAAAATTTAAAAATAAACAAATTTTTTACCTTGAAGTGGGCGAACCAAAAGGTCTTCCTATCTGCGGGAGCATCTGAGTAGTTAATCCAAGGCCCACCATAGTTCTGCCTCAGAAATGTCCCCAGCTGTCTCTGTACTGCAGAAGGTCGATATCTATACAATAATAATTTTTTATGAATATATATGTACATATAATCATTTGAGAAATATATAATAATTAATTAACTTACTTCATAGGTACGTCCAAATCTTCATACGCGTCTCGTCCGGGGGAGCGCATGGAGGGTCGCTCTCACCTCCTGCCTGGGCAGGATCAGTCTGATCGTCGTCCTCCATATGCTCGACGTGGGCTCCCTCCATAGAGCCGTCGACAGGAGGAATGCTGGATGGGGGATCAGGGATGCTGGACGCGGGATCAGGAATGCTGGACGACGAGGGAGGAGTCGCCAACCTACTGGAACTGCCCTGTCCCGGTAATGGACCGGGAACAGAACGGTACACTGGCATACTCGGAGATGAGGATGAGGGTACGGAACTGCCCTCTCCATCCCCAGGCTGAGGCTGACGGGACTGCCTAATGTAAAATCCTTTGCGCGTCCTCCTGGTCTAGTCATACCTGATAATAACATATGAAAATAAAACAAAAATACATATTTATATGATAGACATCACAGATTTTTGAAAAATATCATAGTCATAAAGTGCCACTGAAGTGTCAATAAAAGTGTCAATAAAGTGTCACTGAAGTGTCACAGATTTATATGATAGAAGTGTCACTAAAGTGTCAAATATGATGATAAAACAAACGTACAGATTTAATCCTCTTCTGAAAATTTATCTAGTTCGTTTAGCTCATCTACTTCTTCTTCTTCTTCTTTTTCCTCCTCCTCTACATCTTCACTTTCATCTGCATCTTCCTCTTCAGATAATTCTACTTCTTCTACACAATTAGATGTGTAATGAGGAACTTCCGTCGTGCCCACTTCTATAATATTTGTTACAAGAGGTAGTTCATCTTGTTGATAAGCTATATCGTCGACCTCAAAGGTATTTCTAGCTTTGGTCTTGCATACTGCCCACCAGTCCGACCTTGTTGTTCCCCGTTTAGGATAACTTATGAAGTACACGAGCTGAGCCTGACTTGATAGGACAAATGGTTCATAGGCTTGATATCGACGCCGATAGTTTATATCAACAAGACCGTGCTTGTCTACTTTCCAACCTTGACCTTCAATCGGATCGAACCAATCACACCTGAATAACACAATCTTAGCAGGCTCTATTCCATAACTATATGTCAGATCCACGATCTCACGTAGCATGCCATAGAAATCGTTGTCCGTATCAACATCTTTGTAGTTTGAAGATCTGATACACAAACAGCTGTTTTTGGTGGAGTCGAGATCCACAAAGTTGCCTCTGATCGGACAAGTTGTTGACTTGAACCTAAACCCATTAATACAGTAGCTTGGCCATATTTTTGCAGCATAAATTGGTCCCTTGGCTAGCGTTCTAATAGACTCATTCTCAAGTCTTGCGTATGGACGATCGACCTAAATACCACGAAAGAAGCAATTAAGCTCATTCTCAATCAAGTGCATATACAGAAAGGTAATTACAGAGTTCTCAAGTCTTACATATGCACTCAACCATGATGGAAAATAACGCCTCATTTCTTGTTCTAGTTCTTCTTCTGTTATGTATGACCTACCTGACCTCACATCATCATTAAATATGCTGAAAACAACATCGTGCAATTAATGTAATAGTATCATTCTCAACACTATTAAAATAATATAGACGTATTATTTACTTACCCCTCCAGTTTCTCTACTTCCTTCTCGTCGCAGTTGAGTAATACATACACCTGAGCAGCCCTTAGCTCATCATCGTTCAGATATCTCTTCTTCATCTTAACCGATGGCTTTCCTGGAGCATTGAATAACTTCAGTATTGTATCATTACTTTCATGATCTCCCTCGTCGTTTCTGGAAGCTCTCGTTCTATTAGTTACAACATGAGGCTTGAAATACATCGAACAAAAGTTTGTAATCTCCTCGAGAACATAGGCTTCACAAATAGAACCCTCGACCCGTGCCTTATTTTTCACCTTTCTTTTTAGGTGATTCAAATGTCGCTCGAACGGGTACATCCATCGATATTCGACGGGTCCACAAACACGTGCCTCATAGGATAGATGAATCGACAAATGCTCCATAGAGTCAAAGAATCCAGGAGGAAACACCCTTTCTAGCTTGCATAGTGTTACCGCAATGTCCTTCTCTTGCTTTTCTAGACGATCAACGAGCAATTTTTTAGAACAAAGATCCCTGAAGAATATGCTAAGCTCCGTCAATGGATCCCAAACTGCCTGCGGTAAGAATTCCCGAAATACAATCGGAATTAACCTCTCCATGAATACGTGACAATCATGGCTCTTTATACCCGTCAATTTATTTTCCTTCGGATCGACACATCTTCTCAGATTTGACACATATCCGAATGAAAATTTTAGGCCATGGATCCACCAACAAAGTCTCACTTTATCCTCCTTGTCCAGCGAGAAAATTGACTTCGGCAGGAACTGTTTTCCATTCTGCTGTATCAAATACAACGCAGGGCGTTTGCATATTTCTTCTAAGTCCAACCTGGCCTTAGGATTGTCTTTCATTTTTTCCTTTACGTCCATCACAGTATTAATTATGTTATCAAACACATTCTTCTTAATATGCATGACATCAAGATTATGTCTGATCAGATTGGTACTCCAGTATGGCAGATCCCAGAATATGCTCCTCTTTGTCCAGTTATGATCTCTACCAAATCCATCGCACTTGTACCCAGTTGTAGGATCTTCGATAGCACTTGAAAAATCTTTAACCTCCTTCCATATCGTGGCTTCGCACCACCTTGGCGGTGGATCATCCTTCTCTACAACGTCGGCACGGAATGCATTCATGTTCCTTCTGAACGGATGATCTTTTGGCAGAAATTGTCGATGACAATCAAAGAAGTACGGTTTTCCTCCGTGTTTCAAGCGGAAAGCCTTACTACGGTCCATGCAATACGAACATGAGAGACGGCCATGAGTGCTCCATCCAGATAACATTCCATAGGCCGAAAAGTCGTTGATGGTCCACATAAGGGTTGCCTTCATCTAAAAATTCTGCTTCCTGGAAATATCGTACGTGTTAGCGCCTACTTCCCATAACTGATTTAACTCATCTATCAAAGGCTGTAAGTACACGTCAATGTTCCTCTTGGGATTGTTCAGACCAGGAATTATAACGGTTAGAAACATGTACTGAGTCTTCATGCACATCCAAGACGGTAGGTTATACGGAGTGACAATCACAGGCCAGCACGAATACTGGGATCCCGAAAGACCAAAAGGAGTAAAACCGTCAGAAGATAGTCCCAACCTGACATTACGCGGATCTGAAGCAAAATCAGGATACACTCGATCAAAGTGCTTCCACGCTTCTCCATCGGATGGGTGATCCAACACTCCTTCAATCTGTTCTCGCATGTGCCAACTCATATTTTCGGCCGTCTCTTTCACCATAAATAATCTTTGCAACTACGGCGTTAAAGGCAAGTAGTGCATTGAATCGGTCGGTCTTCTTGCACCGGTAGACCTTCTTGTACTAGTTGTCTTATAGCGATCAGCACCACAAAATCTGTACACATCTGCGTCCTTGTCGTCTTTGTAGTACAGCATGCACCCATTGCGACAGGAATCGATTTTCTCGTATCCCATTTAGAGCAATCTCACCATCCTCTTAGACCGGTAGAAGTCTTTAGGCAACTTAGCACCCGCCGACAAGATCTCTATAATCAACTCCAACACTCGGTTGTAGCATTCTTGCGACATATTAAAATCTGACTTAATGCTTAACAGTCTTGTAACCACCTCCAACGGTGAATGATCCTCACAACCAGGATACAATGGAGTCCTTGCATTCTCCAGCAACTCCATGAACTGTACAGCATCGACGTTCGGTGCCTCCTCAGGTGCATCATGAACGAAAATAGGCCCCGCAGCATCAAAAACTATGTTCATGCACCCGTCGTCGTATGCATGATTATCTGAAACAAAATTAGGTCCCGCATGCATATATGGCTCAACATAAGGCTCCGGCTCTGATGCTAAAGACACAAGTTCTCCGTGTGCGGTCCACTGATAGTAATTAGACGTGAAACCCCTCGAGTACAAATGATATGTCACTTCCACTTCTGGATAATATTTCACGTTATGACATTTCACACACGGACACTTAATTTTGGTGTCGTCCATGTACTGAGGGAACGCCTTAGCAAACTGCAGGAACTGCTCTACTCCCGCTATGTATTCATCCCGCACACCACACATATCATCAGGACGACGATTGTACATCCATGAACGATTTCGCAAGTAGTAATTCATATCCATTTGGAAATAATTCTGCAAAGATGGACACACATTATCCAACAGGCACAAATTCGTATATTATGTCTTATTAGGGACACACATTAGTAGCGGACAGTTACTAATATCAATGATATGCAATCTAGGTCAAACTAGGTTGTACTAAGTCAAATAAAGTCAAACAAGGTCAACCTAAGTCAAACAAAGTCAAACAAGGTGAAAGTAGGTCAAGGGTTGACCTATAGATGACTTTGTCAACTCTTAGTCCAATCTAAGTCAAATATCCTATTTCTAGTCATTACCTACCAAGGTACCGTTTACCTTATCGCTATTGGTATCCCAGTACCAATACCTTAAGTTGGTACCCTTTACCTTATCGATATTGGTACCCTTTACCTTATCGTTATTGGTTAACAGTCAATTCAATTTCAGTTATTCAAGGGAATCAGTTGACACATTCAGTGGATTTATCTCAGGAATAGGAAAACCAATCTCAGTCCTATTTACAGTTTAAGGAAAATGAAATCTACAAGGACTATTACTCAAATAGACCACCTGTTGACTGATACAAGAATACCTATCATCAAAAGCCCCAAACTCGAGCCACACTCCAAACACTGACCCATTTGTGAAAATAGGACTGAACCTGTGTGGCATGGACTGATGCATGGTAGGTAGGTGACTAGACACTTGATGTTAGGGACTGATACTCAAGTATTTAGTCAAGTGACCTCAGGAACTGAACTCATATTCAATAGGGGACTGAACTAACCAATAAGCAATTTGGGGGCTGAATAATTGATTCAAAACTGATTTACGGACAGGCTGGACATCTAAGTTGATAACTAATGTCGATGTGCAAGGGTGGAATAAACTAAAAAGGTAATCCTTCAACCAAACAATACCTAATCTATATGTCAGTCATGGGACTGAACAACTGAATACAAGACAAATAATAGGACTGGAACTAAATAAATGCCTGGACTGATATGAAGAGATAATATGGACTGCAATATGCCAAGCAAGATTGATACACATAGTTGATACCAAATGGATATGGGACTGATCATTACACTGTGGTAATCCCCCAAACTGGACTGTACAGTGGTAAATGCTAACATGTGGATCAAATATGGACTGTTCAAAGCTCACTGACTGAACAAAGCTAAGGGATTGAATCGATATAAAGGCAACGGACTGACCTACTAAGAGACTAACAATGTATACATTCACACTTACAAACTTGAGTGTATATATATATATATATATATATATATATATATATATATATATATATAACGACTAGACAGTCATACATGGTTGATCACATATGGAATAAACAGCCCACACAAATATACACCCACAGTCCACTTAAACCACAAATCCCCCAATCAATATAACTACTTCTATTATACTCTTGTATGCTAGATTATCATACCAATGCTAAAGCTATAGCAAAGCACTCCTAAACTAAAGGTTAAAATTTGAATTTAGAGCATTGATGCTCTTTGAGTCATTTTGACAAATACTTGGCGTGCATATCAATGTCTGTGTCTCTGTGTGTGTGTGTGTGTGTGTGTGTGTGTGTGTGTCCGTGTGTGTCCGTGTGTGTGTGTGTGTGCGTGTGTGTCCGTGTTCATGTGTGTCCGTGTGTGTGTGTGTCCGTGGGAGAGGAGGGGGAGGAAGGAGAGGAGTTAGGTTAGGGTTTATCTGAGGAAGAGGAGGAGGAGGTCGGATTGGGGGAGGAGGAGCTCGAGGAGGAGGATCTCGAGGAGGAGGAGCTCGCCGGAGGGGGAGGGAGTCGCCGGGGGGGAGGGCACTGACAGAGGGGGAGGGAGTCGTCGGGGGGTGGGGGTGGGGGGGTGGGGGGGGAAATTAAAATTTTTGAGTTTTCGAGTGAGAGTGAGGGGGAAAGAAGGCAGCGGCGTGCCCTAAGTAAAATAACTTAGCGACGTCACGTGTTGACGTCGCTAAACGTCGCAACCATGGCGACATATACTTATAATATGTCGCTGAACGTCGCTATTCAGCGACGTAGTATACTCCTGTCGCAGAATGTCGCTAGCCAGCGACGTTTTGCGGCGTGTTTATAAAGAAGTCGCTACTGGCGACGTAATTTCTTGCCGTCGCTACATTACGTCGCTATTTGATGATATTTTAGTAGTGAGAGCTGCATGCTGATTTGGTCATCAATTGATTCAATTCCACTGTCCACAGCAGCAGCAGAAGATTAAGACAGAGCTGCATGCACAAAAAAGAGAAGACAAGAAGGAAAGAAAGTATAATATGCCTAAGATGGCTTATTTATGCATCATAGACTGATAGTACGATGCCATGTAGTATTAATTACTGTAACGCCTCAGATCCAGAATACTGGAGAGCGGGGGCGTATATAGCCAGCTACGTATATTGAAGTGCAACCCACCTCGCTATACGGTCACGGCTGTCTACATCCATGAGGGTTTAACTACAAGCCAACAGTCTCCTATGTTCATGAACAAGCCTATTGTCTCAATCTCGAGCAAGCAATAATAGTTACAAGATGTCAGAGCACCAAATATATAATAGCAAGGCGTCCCATACATTACATATTGGATGATCATGAAGCTAGTCGTACAAAATGTTAAGACTAGCAAGAGTTCAGTCATACATGATCAACCCTAGGATCTGTCAATCATGTTACAGCCCGTAGGCAGACAGTAAATAAAGGTGCAATACGAGCTAACACATGCTCGCCGGCTAAACGCCTCAAAAGAATAATTTTACAATAAAGTGGGAGGACAAAAGAAACCCACTCGTTGCCAGGATTACACCTGGTGGTCACCATCTGGCTGGAAGACATGTGAATCCTCTGGAGCTGCTCCGATATCTGGCCACACAAAACCAGCTGGGTCAGACCCCAGAAAGAGTAAGTGCCATAAAGGAGGCTTCACTTAGGAACTAAAACCAGCATATCACAATAGAGTATTAAAGATAAATAATAAATAAAGAACTGATAATAATAGAGATAACAACAGTAAACTGAGTACGAAGAAACCATTCAAGTAGCCAGGTCACAACCCTTAAACCAAACAAGGATCGGGGTTGCATCCATTCACTTGAATAGAAACCCGTCTCAAATACTATTGGTACAGTGAAGACAATAAACGAAGAGAGGACACAGAACTGCTCCGGGAGCCAGGTTACAACCCTTAAACCAAACAAGGACCGGGGTTGTAACCCTTCGCCTGAACAGAACTGGACCCCTGATCTTTATTGCTAAAGCCATTATACATAATTAATCATGCTGTTGAAGTAAGGTAAAACATGATGAGCATGGCAGGAGTTATAATAAAACAATAAACGAAGAGACGACACAGAACTGCTCCGGGAGCCAGGTTACAACCCTTAAACCAAACAAGGACTGGGGTTGTAACCCTTCGCCTGAACAGAACTGGACCCCTGATCTTTATTGTTAAGGCAAGCATAAATAATCCCGTCATGTAACAATCTTATACAGGATCGGGGCAAGACTAAGCTGGGCTAAATTCCATCCAATCAATCACGGCCAAGTAATGAGTACGGCTTGATACTTTAACTAACTAGGGTTATCACAGGCCTAGTTACTAGCAAGATGCAGTGAGATTATCCCAATAGCCACAAGCCCTGCAGACCATCCGGTTATCCAGGTCGAATGTTCGTTTATGAAGAATGCAACACATGACAGTGTGCTGGAAATGTGCCCTACTCGTCGGTAGGCTACAAGTCCACTGAATGCGCCCAGATAACGGGATTGCCTGTAGCTGGAAATCTCTTCATGTCTGCTGAATTATTCTAGTTAATTAGCCTTAGTCAATTTCAGTAGGTGTCCCTGACCGTGGTATTCAGGGGTCCCCGTCCTAGACATGATGCAAGACAGTACTGGTTTATTTGTACAAACACAATCGTCCACGGTGTCCAGGTCAATCATTCTTGTCAAGTCGTGTCATATCATGTTAGCCGTCGCAACAGAAATTCGAGATAATCATGTCAGGTATACTTGTCATACCATGCCATGTTCAATTATTATTTCCAAATATATTGAATAAATTCGTGATTATCAAGTTCATGACAAAAGACGTAAGGATATAAAATGGGCGTAAAAATATAAAAAGGGTAAAGGTGTACGCCATAGGAACTCAAGTCTCTACGCGCGTACTACTACGCTAGACCAAGGGGCCTTCAAGCGTAAAGTGGCTTACGCTAGCAAGAGCAAGATAAGATAGCTCTACGCGAGCAAGGGTACATGTGGGTGGGGTTTTACGCTAGCTGGGCTTTACGCTCGTAAGATTTACGCACGCCAACTCTCGATCAAGGCTTTATGCGAGGGAAGCTTTACGCGAGGGAAGCTTTACGCGAGGAACACTCGGCAAACTTTACGCTCGTGAGAGCCGGCTCGAGCTAGGGATTTTACGCTAGCTCGATTTTACGCGAGCGGGAGAGTCCTGAGCGTAAAATCGATTAGCTCAGAGTAAAACGAGTACGCTTGGCACGCGATGCGTGAGCGTAAAGGGGCACTACGCGAACACGTTAAGACGTGAGCGTAAAAGGCTGAACAATATGCTGGCACGTAATACGTGTGCGTAAAACTATATCTTCTCCATATGGCAAGGTCAACATGCATAAAAGCTCAGAACTCAAGGAAACTCCATCTCGGCCAGGACTTGGTGAAACCCGGCCATCCCAAAACCAAACTTGTACCAAATCATGAGGCCTACTACATGAAACTCTTAATTTTCGAAAACAAGCTATTTTAGTGGATCAAAACTAAGAAGATCGAAAATACTAGAAACTCAGATCTACAAGGGAGGAGCCATGGAATTTGAAAACACTAAATACTAAAGAAGCTTAGAATCTTGTGGAGAAGAAAATGGAACAATAAAATGAGAGTTCCTTCATGAAGCAAGTTACACTTGCCTACGGTGGGGGTTCGGTGAGGAAGAAGAAGAGGAAGAGCAGTAATGAGAAAATTGAATGAAGAGAGAGAAAGGTGGTTGGGGTTAATAAATGGAGATGGTGGTGGTAGGTAGGGGTTCTCCACTTGGTTCATGATGAACCAACTAAGCAAACCCAAGCCTAGCCGAACCAATCCCAAGGTGAACCAAGCAATAAAAATGCCAAATAAACCAAGCAGGGAGACATGCAATACGAGTCAAAATATGTAAAATACGTACACGTATACTAAGATACGTAATACGAACCACAGGCATTACAATTACACAGAGCAGCATGCACAAAAAAGAGAAGACAAGAAGGAAAGAAAGTATAATATGCCTCAGATGGCTTATTTATGCATTATAGACTGATAGTACGATGCCATGTAGTATCAATTACACACTTTCAGAGTCTCAGACAGCACAACAAGACAACAAGGGACCTGAACCAGGGCCATGAATCATGAAGAAATAATACACAAAAATTAGAATTTTTTTAATTAAATCAATCAATTACTGTAAACAAAATTAAATCGAGAGACTGGTTAGGAAAAATAAACTTACAGTGAGTGAGAACGGCCCCCTTTGAGAGATCTAGGTTAGAAATAACCAATATTTTAGACAACACAGCAAGGCAGCAAGGGACCTGAACCGGAGCCATGAATCATGAAGAAAAAATACACAAAAATTAGGGAAAAAATTAATTAAATCAATAATTTACTGTAAAATAAAAATAAAAATGAGTATTTCGAGTGACGAACGGCCCCCTTTGAGAGATCTAGGTTAGATCTCAAAGATGTAGGTCTAATCTTTACAGATCTAGGTCAGATGACTCCGATCTTTACAGATCTAGAGGATCTTTAGAGATCTAGGTCGGATGCAGACGAGATCAACCCTATAGGAGTCGAGAGAGGCAGCGGTGGGGTCTAGAGAATGGAAAGAGCAGTAGAGAGAGAGTGGCAGCGGAGGAGAGTGACGAGAGTCTCGACGAGAGCAGGAGAGAGAGAGAGAGAGAGAGAGAGAGAGAGACTCGGAGAGGGTTCTCGACGAGAATGGGGTTCTCCACTTCTCGAATGAAAGCGGCTGGTGGAAATGAATGAGAGCAGGAGAGAGAAAGTAAGCGGTGGACTGGGAATGAGAACATTTATATTTAGGATTTTTTGGGAGAGGTATTTTTGTAATTTACTAAATAAGAAATATAAATAAATCGGTTTTCGGTTCGGGTCGGGAACCGCTTTTCCAACCCGTAACCCGAACCGACAATCGTTCATTTCCCTTTCTAATAACCGAGTCCCGACCCGTTTGCAAAATAACCAATCCGAAAGTTCTAAACGGGTCGGTTTCGGTGGAAAAATCGAATTATGTTCACTCCTAGCGGCACGGTCGCCTCTGGAGAACGATCGAGCCTAAGCGTATGTTGTTTTATTATTAACTCCTCCATTGGACGAAGTTAATCTGTTCAACTAAGTTGGTCATTTGGTCCGTTTAGCTCTTTCTCTAAGTCTGGATGGTCTTGCTGGACATGAGTAACCATCCTGTCTATCTACATGTGATATGTCTTTTTAACTGTCTTTTTTAACTGTCAACATACATGGACGACATAATGACTGACATTACTATTAAAAAATGATATCCAAACTGCAAGATATACGTAATGGTTATATATAGATCAGATAAAACTAAGACCGAGTGGTGAGAGGGGCAAAATCAAAAACTCATATTCTCGTATAAAGTTTAACGAACAAAAATATAAACATTCCCGAAGGTCCTAACTTAATTCATCCCTGGTTTTTTATTTATATGTTATTTATGTTTTCTAAAATCTTCTCACTGTCAGGGCTGACATAGGAAGTTTGACAAGACTTCGGACGTGGACAACCCCCCTCCATACGATAACCCCTCAGACCATTTGATTTCCATAGGACCGGTCCAGCTCCCCAAATCCAGTTTCAGGACTGGTCTTGAAGTCATGGGGGCCCAGGACGAACTTTCAAAATAAGGCCCCCATACATAATATAAAATATATTTGAAAAAAAACTTTAACAAATACAACTACAACCAGGATTGAAATATAAAAAATATTTCAAAATAAGGCTCACAGCAGGGTTTTTAATTGGCTTAAAATAAATAAATAATAATTCCTCTAGTGCAATATTTGCAGCATACAAAATTACAATCAAAGATTAAACAAGAATTTATTAATTTCTCAAACAGATACAATCAAATTTTCATATATCATCATTAATTTGTCCCAGTGAGGGTTTCTAATTGGCTTAAAATAAATAAATAATAATTCCTCTCTTAATTCTCATATATCATCGTCGATCAGTTCGCAGCCCGACAGGTCTTCCTTATCTCCCCATTCGTCCCAGTGAGAACTCCGACAGCGCCCATCCTCTTTATCGAGTTCTTGAACGCGTTCAAGAAATTCTTGGGATCTTGCAGCTTCCCCACAAGTTTGCTAGACCTCTGGTTGGTGAGGAGGGCCGCATCCGACTGGAACAATCCCTTGTTCTGCTTAAGGAGTGTGAAGTAGTTGCTGTCGAAGCTCAGGCTACTTCCAGGATCCATAGGAACGGTGGTCGTGAAGTCCAACGTGTTCTTGCACTGTGTCCTCAGCAATGCAGCATAGTTTGCGTCGAGCGACGGGTCTGCGTCGCCCTTCCCGGTGAAGTTGTAGAGTCTGTTGATGATAAAAATGCAGTGACCTACTCCAATGGTGTGTGCTCCTGCACAATAGAGACGAAAATTTCAAAGTTAATACCAATGTTTGACACAATTTTGGATATATAGTTACGTACTAAATATTAGCTTTCGAGAGTAGTCAGCAGTTAGGGTTTACTGCAGTAAGTATATGTTAGCACTAATTTCAAGAATAAGTAAACACACCACTAATTATATATGAACCAACACTAATATTCTTCTTCAACCATTGATCGGCACTACTAACCCGATAGAACGACGAGATCATCGGAACCGAGACCTTTGCTCGCGAAGTTCTGGACGAGCGTTGCGAAGTTATCGGCAGGAGATGGAATGTTGGCAAGGGCCTCCTGATCATTAGATATAGTGCCATCCCTTCTTCCTGTCTGGACTTCCCATAGAGATCCCTGGGACTGCCAATTATATATAGGACGCATGCATTGTTAGGAATTTATGTGTGTACCAATGATTCATATTGAAACTTATAACACTACTTGTACTGTTGTAGATATATTATACCTGGAAAGAAACCGAATCCCTGGCGGCCAAAGCGACTATGTCGGCACACGAGACCGTGTTAGGGCAGGCCTTCTCGAGCGCAGACTTCACGTCGTCGATAACCTCGTAGCCTGCTATCGACAAGTTTGGGAAGGCGTTCTTTTCGGCGGTGCCATTTGGAGAGTCGATCAGAATCGAGGCATCTGACGGTACCAAACATCCAGTGGGGTTAATGGAAGATGACTGAATCGGATCACGTTAAATGCAAATGTTGCAAGGCGTTTCTAACATTCTAAGGATCCCCTACAAATACAATTACAAATGACTTTTTTTTTTTCAACCACTCTAAACAAAGATATTTTCCTAACATTCTAAATATCATGACATTTACTACTACAGTTTCTTAAAAAACGGAGACCTAAATCTAAAATAAAGATTTCATATAAATAATATATACGAGTCCTAAATTTTAAAATTGATATTCCATATTAGTAATACGTACAGAGGTAAATTGGTTGAGGTGGGAGGCATCCATTTAATCACAAGAAAATAAAAAGGGAGATTAAAAATTTGTCGTACAACTTGCACATGTTTAGAAACGACAATCGTGGAAGAACATCTAGAGCAACTTTGCGGGCAGACGATGCTCTGCACGATCTGCTCGGCCTGCGGGCAGCTCTTCTTGTAGAAGTGGTTCTCGAGACCTGCAGCATCTGCCTGAGCAGAACTGCCAAGAGTCATCGCCAGGACAAGAAGCATGGAGATTATTTTCCTGGACTCCATTTCGATCAAGAACAAGCAAATGGCAACTAATAGCTTTCCTTAATTTGTTTTGAGTTATTAAGAGTTCCGAGTGACTCAGTATTTATAGCAAGATTATGACTATGCAACCCTTCCTCATATGCAACTGGACGCAAAAAACAAGTAAAAGAAGAAATGGCTGGTCTGCATTGTTAGAGTAGTTGAAGAAATCGTCCTTGTCAAACTCAATATATATATAGAACTGAATATTTTGAAGCTCTTTCTGTTCAATTTAATATTTGTCAACGAGTCTACGAGTTGGTGTGAACCGTGTGATGAATGCTTATTGTCACACTTGTATCGATGGCAACAAAATGTCAGTTCTTTGAATGTATGAGTATGACATATGAATCTGATTATGTTACTTATGTTGGGAAAGAAGCGCGGAAACCTTTCCCCAAACCGGAGAGTACCTGCGAGAGGACCGAGCAATACAACGCACGAACCCAAAAATAGCCACACAAAAACAATCACGCAGACACAGAGAATTTTTGACGTGGAAACCCTTGCGGGAAAAAACCACGGGACGATCGGAGTCCAACCCTGAGAAGCCTCCACTAATGGAATAGAAGAAATACACCCTCTACAAACTCCTCCCGATCCAAATCGGATCCCCACAACACTCAGAGATAAGAACAATGATTACAAGGCTACGAAGAGCGAGAACGACGAGTAGAGATTACCCGAACACGATCTCCTTCGAACAGCGACCTTCAATCCTCCGTCTTCTTCTCCGAAGTTGTAATGGCACTCTTGCCTCCTTCTCTCTCAAACTTGTGTTGTCCAATGCGATTATACGATAATGAATTAGGGTTGAGAAAACTCAATATATCTCCCTAATCCCGCAACCAACCTGAACCGTTGGATTAGATCCAATGATGAAAACTCATCCTGAAATCCGCTTCAGCCCCCCGACAAACAGAGTTCGGCCAGAACTCTGTGTGGGGCAACCAGCACTGGGTGGCCAAACCCTGGAACGGCCAGACCGAGTTCGGCCAGAACTCGGCCTGGGACCGAGTTCGGCCCGAACTCGGCAGACTTGGTCCAGAACCCCCTTTGGGGCAGCAGCAGCAGTGACAACTACTCCCGAGCTTCTCCGACATCGGACGGCGCTCGTCGCACTCCGGGATCTTCTCCACATAGGTTGGGAACCGCACCCACTCCAACAAATCTCCCCCTTCACAACTATGGGGAGGACGTCGTCATCCCGACGACCTGCCTGCAGTACTCAAACTTCTCCTTGGTAGAATCTTCGTGAACATATCAGCTCCGTTGTCATCTGTATGCACCTTCTCAAGCTCCGCGTCCTTCTTCTCAACCACATCCCGTATCCAATGATACCGAGTCTCGATGTGCTTGGACCGGCTATGAAACGTCTGATTCTTCACAAGATGGATAGCACTCTGACTGTCGCAAAGCAAAGTATACTGCTCTTGCTTCAGTCCCATTTTCTGCAACAGCTTCTTCATCCACAACAGCTCCTTGCAAGCCTCCGACGCCGCAATGTATTCCGCCTCCGTCGTCGACAAGGCAACACACTTCTGCAATCGCGACTGCCACGACACCGCTCCTCCCGCAAACATCATCACGTAGCCTGAAGTCGATCGCCTCGTGTCTACATCTCCAACCATATCAGCGTCGGTATACCCAACCAGCTTCGGCTCGTCACTACCAAAGGAAAGTCTCCAACCAGCAGTGCCCTGAAGATATCGTAGAATCCACTTGACCGCACTCCAGTGTACCCTTCCAGGATTCGAAAGATACCTGCTAACCGTACCAACTGCATGAGCAATATCTGACCTCGTACACACCATGGCATACATAAGGCTTCCCACAGCTGAGGCATATGGAACCCGCTCCATATCTTCATTTTCGTCCTCGGTAGATGGACACTGCTCCTCAGTGAACTTAAAGTGAGCCGCGAGGGTGGAACTCACTTTCTTCGACCCGTCCATCCCGAAACGCTGAAGTACCCGGTGAATGTACTTCTTTTGGGACAAGTGTAGCAGCTTGGACTCTCTCTCTCGGCTGATCTCTATCCCAAGAATAGTCTTCGCTGCGCCCAAATCCTTCATAGAGAAGGCCGCGCCCAGTTGGCGCTTCAACTCCGCTATCCTAGTGGCATTCCGACCCCACTAATAGCATATCATCAACATAGAGCAATAAGATGATAAAATCATCATCGGTAAAATACCTCACAAATGCACAATGGTCCGACGTCGTCCGTGCATAACCATGCTCCCCCATAAACGACTCGAACTTTCTGTACCACTGCCTCGGAGCCTGCTTCAGACCATACAAGCTCTTCCTCAACCGGCAGACCAAATGTGACTTGCCCTTCTCACAGAATCCCTCCGGCTGCTCCATGTACAACTCCTCCTCAAGATCACCATGGAGGAACGTCGTCTTCACGTCCATCTGCTCGACCTCCAAGTCGAAACTGGCTGCTAATGCTAGCACCACCCGAATAGACGAATGCTTGACGACAGGCAAAAAGATTTCATCATAATCCACGCCTTTCCGCTGACCGTAGCCCTTGACTACCAGCCTCGCTTTGTATCGAGGGCGAGTAGCATCATCCGTCTGCTTCACTCTGAACACCCATCGATTCTTCAAAGCCTTCTTGTCCTTTGGCAACCGCACCAGATCATAAGTAGAATTGGTGTGCAAGGAACTCATCTCCTCCTGTATAGCCACCATCCACTCCTGCCTGTGTTCGTCTTCCATAGCCTCTGCGAAACTTTCGGGCTCTCCCCCGTCAGTCAATAGCACATACTCATCCGGCGAGTATCTCGTAGATGGTCGACGATCCCTGTTGCTCCTTCTCAGTAGAGCCACTGGTGCTGGCTGTATACCGACAGCCTTCTCCCCTTCAGGAACTGCCTCCCCGGCATGCTCATCCTCCTGAGGGACACCCTGACCACCATCAGCAGGCTGATGATCAAGGTTAGGAGCAACTCCATGTATCGGCTCCCCCATAACTGGATCTTCTGCGATGTCCTCTGGAAACTGCTCGAAGCGAAATGACTCTAACTCAGGCAATTCCTCAGCCTCAGAAGGCGTCTCGGAATCCTGAGTGTTGGTCATGGTCTGATCCTCGACGAACACCACGTCCCTGCTTTTGTAGAGCTTTCCTTCCACTGGGTCGTAGAGTCTATAGCCAAACTCATCCCGACCGTAGCCGACAAAGACGCATTGCCTCGTCTTCGGCTCAAGTTTGGTCCTCTCGTCCTTCGGTACATGCACGAAGGCTTTACAACCAAACGCCCGCAGGTGACTGTATGACGGCTCCTTGCCGTACCCTACTTTGTCAGGCACATCACCCTGCAAAGGAGCACTAGGAGACAAATTAATAATATAAGCAGCTGTGAGAAGAGCCTCACCCCAATAACTGCCTGACAAGTTTGCTTCTGACAGCAAATACCGCACCCTCTCCATCAGTGTCCTGTTCATGCGCTCCGCTACACCATTGAGCTGAGGTGTCTTTGGCGGAGTCTTCTGGTGTCGTATCCCTTGCTCTCTGCAATACGCATCAAAGGGACCGATGTATTCGCCGCCATTGTCGGACCGAACACACAACAACTTCTTGCCCATCTCCCTTTCAACGGAGGCCTGAAACTCCTTGAAAGTAGGCAGCACCTGATCCTTGGTCTTTAAGGCATAGACCCAAACCTTCCTGGAACAGTCATCAATAAAAGTCACAAAGTAAGAAGCACCACTAAGAGATTTTACCTTCATAGGACCGCAGACATCCGAGTGAATCAACTCGAGCAACGCCGGCTTCCTCGAACTTGGGTGACTTTGGAAAGACACCCTATTTTGCTTCCCAGCCAAACAGTGCGTGCATTTCTCCAACTTTGTAGACTTGAGCCCCGGAATCACTTTCCTGTTCACCAAGTAGCTCATCCCCTTCTCGCTGATATGGCCGAGCCGCCTGTGCCACAACTCGGTAGACGCGTCACTGACTGCGTTCACCGTCTGTGCCCCCTCTGCGCTCCCCTCCATATAGTAGAGACCGGACTTCTTGCTTCCTCTGGCAATCACCATCGAACCTCTGGAAAGCTTCTACTGACTATTCCCGAAGAGACTGAAGAATCCCTCGTCATCCAACCTTCCAACCGACACCAGGTTGAAACGGATATCAGGGACATGACGAATATCCTTGAGAACAATAACCGCACCCGTCTTCGTTCTCAAATGCACATCTCCAACGGCAACCGCCTTCGACACATCTCCGTTGCCCATCTTCAACACGCCACAGTCGCCTGTCGTGTAAGTGGCAAACAGTGCCCTATTGTGAGATACATGTGCTGAAGCCCCTGAGTCCACCAGCCAAGAATTGTCATCACAGGCGAGGTTAGTAATGACCTCATCACCTACGACGATCACATCGCCTCCATGCATTGAGGCCGCCGCTGTAGTGTTCTCTTCTTGCTTCCCCTTGTCGCCCTTCTTCTCTCTCTTCCAAGCGAAACAATTCTGCTTGATATGGCCCTTCTTACCGCAATGATAACACTCTGAGTCCTCGTACCGACCTTTGGACTTCCTCCTGCTCTTGTCTCTGCCACCACCTGGACCCCTGCTTTTGCCCCTTCCGCGGCTCTCTGAAACAAGTGCCTCTGAGTAGTAGGATGTGGATGAAGTGCCCTGAGAACGTCTCCGCATCTCTTCATTCAACACCCCGCTCTTGGCAAACTCCAGACTGACCACGCCCTCTGGAGCAGAAGCGATCATAGATACTCGTACGGTCTCCCACGAGTCTGGCAAGGTACACAGCAGCCACAGTCCCTGAACTTCATCGTCGAACTTGACTCCCATAGAAGATAGCTGGTCAACCACGCACTGGAACTCACTCAAGTGATCCGAAATAGACGCCCCATCCTTGTACCGCAGACCCATCATCGTTCGGATCAGGAACAACTTGTTTACCCCGGTCTTCTTCGCATACAAGGATTCCAGCTTATCCCACAACGTCTTCGCGTGCTCAATATTGGCAATGTGATTGTACACGTTCTCATCAACAAACTGCCGTATGTACCCACACACCTGTATGTGCTCGAACTTCCAGTCCTCCTCGGATTTATCACTGGGCCTCTCGGTTGCAAACACAGGTAGATGCAGCTTCTTGACAAATAGCAAATCCTTCATCTTGCTCCACCAATAATGATAGTTTGTGCCATTGAGGTTCACCATGCGCACCCTTCGCGTCCATCTCTCCTCTCTGGTTCCTCTGTCAACTCCTGACACCCTTTGAACCCAAAGCTCTGATACCACTCTGTTGGGAAAGAAGCGCGGAAACCTTTCTCCAAACCGGAGAGTACCTGCGAGAGGACCGAGCAATACAACGCACGAACCCAAAAATAGCCACACAAAAACAATCACGCAGACACAGAGAATTTTTGACGTGGAAACCCTTGCGGGAAAAAACCACGGGACGATCGGAGTCCAACCCTGAGAAGCCTCCACTAATGGAATAGAAGAAATACACCCTCTACAAACTCCTCCCGATCCAAATCGGATCCCCACAACACTCAGAGATAAGAACAATGATTACAAGGCTACGAAGAGCGAGAACGACGAGTAGAGATTACCCGAACACGATCTCCTTCGAACAGCGACCTTCAATCCTCCGTCTTCTTCTCCGAAGTTGTAATGGCACTCTTGCCTCCTTCTCTCTCAAACTTGTGTTGTCCAATGCGATTATACGATAATGAATTAGGGTTGAGAAAACTCAATATATCTCCCTAATCCCGCAACCAACCTGGACCGTTGGATTAGATCCAATGATGAAAACTCATCCTGAAATTTGCTTCAGCCCCCCGACACACAGAGTTCGGCCAGAACTCTGTGTGGGGCAACTAGCACTGGGTGGCCAAACCCTGGAACGGCCAGACCGAGTTCGGCCAGAACTCGGCCTGGGACCGAGTTCGGCCCGAACTCGGCAGACTTGGTCCAGAACCCCCTTTGGGGCAGCAGCGGCAGTGACAACTACTCCCGAGCTTCTCCGACATCGGACGGCGCTCGTCGCACTCCGGGATCTTCTCCACATAGGTTGGGAACCCCACCCCTCCAACAACTTACTGATTAATAGAACTTTAATGTATAAGGAAAGGTTCACAACATAACAATGATTTCATATTACAGATATATTTAGAATTAAGTAATACTGAGTTCGACTACATAAACTCAAATAAGAAATAAAAATATGAATGTGACACTTAGATTTCATTAACATTGAAATTGAAAGTATACAAAAATAATTTCTTTAGTCCCTAGAAAAATTAAGAAATTAGATATGTAATCCAATGTATTTTCATAGTCGACTTTTAAAAATTAAGAATCATTCAGCCATGTTGGTTGTGGTTTAAAAAATACATGAGGACAAGGAGGGTTGTAGTACTTGTATGGACTTCAACATATAAGTTTGCATATACCGAAACTAATTCAATAAAATGTATGACAGGTGTCGGAGTGGGTGGAGTTCCCAACCTATGTGGAGAATACATTGGAGTACGATGAGCGTCATCCGTGTGTCGGAGAAGTTCGGGGAGTGCATAGTCGTCGTATATTGGAACATATATGGTAAGCAAATATATGATTGAATTTTTATCTTTGACTTTGATCATATATTTATGATTATATCCTTCATATATTGACTTTTCATATAATTGGACTTTCAATTTATAAATATATTTTTATATATTGGACTTTTCAATATATTGGATTCTATATATAGATTTCCAATATATGGTAACTCTAATTCATATAAGGATTTATAAAATGTTGATGCATGTAAGTTGAACTTTTGATAGAGATACAGGGATGGGAGGCTATCGTGAAAAAAAGATGGTTTCTGTTAAATCTTCTCCATCTTGTTATTCAGATTCTATAATTGGGTTTTCTTCAAAGATCGGTATATTTCTTATTCCAACAGCGGAGGGTTTTCAGGGTTGGACTCCGTATATTTCTTATTCCAACAACAGATCGAGGGTTTTCAGGGTTGGACTTCCGTGGTTTTTTCCATATAGATTTTTTACGTTTTCTACGTAAAACTCGCTTGTGCCTGCGTTTGGTTAAAACTCGCTTGTGTCTGTGCTTCGTTTTTTTTTTTTTGGGTATGATTTTGGTATTTGGTTTTGTGTGATTTTCGTCGGTTCTCACTCAGCTTCTTGGTTTGGGAGAACGGTTTCAGCATTTCGTTCCCAACACGAAACCAACAAGGAGATGATGGAAACATAGAAAGAACATCAGCTTTTGTATGTCCATTTTATGTATTTTGCAGTGTCTACATTTCGGTCCGATACGCGTGTCAGTACCCATCAAGTGTGAAAGGTTCAGAATTTGGTACAGACTTCCGGGAATTACTTACTGTAAGGACATAGCTAATTGGACCGGATATGTCATAGTTTGCCAAACTTTTCCTTTCTTTTTTCTATTTTCTTCTTCCTGGCAATAGCAAGTAACATAGGGAGGCGTAAACATTAAAGAAGAGAAGTTGTTGGTTCTGCCTGCTGGATACAGTTATGAAAATTACTTTCTTATATCTACATAAAAATAAAAAAACTTCTCACCAACCTAATGCAGACTAAGAACTGTAATATATCTACAACTTCAAATATTTGCTACATGGAGTGTTCATCCATATTTCATCCAAGTCTTCTCATAGGAAAGGGTCTAAGTCCGATATAATTGTTGAAAAATAAACTCGATTTTTTTTGCCCAACAAATCTAATTAATCCGCTATTATTGAACTTTGTTCATTAGGTCCTTTTTCAAGTTTTGAGTTTAGTCCATGTTCTAGGAAGTTCTATACCTAGAATGTTCATGAAAAATATCTATGCTATAGAGAGATCCTAATATTAGTTGTAAAGTATCTAGAATAATTTCATACTATATTTAATAAGCGTGTAGGCTCTTCCAAGAGTCCCATAAAAGGGGTGTTCTTCACTCATTTTGTATACAATAAAAATTAAAAAGCTTAGTACTATTATAAAAAATATTATTCCATTCTTTTCTTCCACCAAAATGTTCTCTATAATTTTCTCCCACTCTAAATTTGTTCCTTTTAGCTAGTTTGTCCACCACAATTCCAACAAAGTGGTATCAGAGTAAGGTGGTTCGAGGTCGAAGATGGCGAGCGAGGTGACTCCCTTCCAAGTTCATGTACTCAACAAGAGCCACTACGCCATTTGGAGCATCAAGATAAAGGCTTTGCTAGGAGCACAAGATGCATGGGAGGTCATTGAAAAAGGTTTTGATGAACCACAAGATGAGGCTTCATTATCTCAAGCTCAAAAGGAGTTGTCGAAAGATTCAAGAAAGAGGGACAAGAAAGCTCTTTTCCTCATCTACCAACCGTGGATGATGATGCATTCGAGTTGATTTCATGTGCAACAACCTCCAAAAGAAGCATGGGAGAAACTTCAAATTTTTTGCAAAGGAAATGAGTAATGAAGGTACGCCTCCAAACTTTAAGAGGTGAATTTGAAGCTTTACATATGAAAGAGTCTGAAACTATTTCAGACTACTCTGCTAGAGTTTTATCCATTGTTAATCTATTGAAAAGAAATGGTGAAAGCATGACCAACACTCGAGTGATGGAGAAAATTCTTCGCACTTTGCTTCCACAATTTGAGCTTATCGTAGTAAATATTGAAAAACTAAAGACTTAGAGACCATGACTATTGAGCAACTTAAGGGCTCACTACAAGCCTATGAAGAAAGAAAAAAGAAAAAGTAAGAGACGTTGGAACAAGTCCTTTCATTTTCAAGGATAAAGAAGCGTCACCAATCAAAGAAGTTAAAAAGGTCGTGGAAGCGAGGAAAGAACTAATTATAAGACATTCATTAATGGAAAAAGAGGCAAAAACTACCTTACAAGAGGACGTGGAAGAGGAAACTTCACAAGAAGAGATGGAAGTCAAAGGTATAATAATCTCAAGTTGAATGCTACAATTGTCATCAGCTTTGACATTATGCATCGGATTGTAGAAATACAACTAAAAATGTTGAAGGTAAAGCTCACTATGTTGAAGAAGAAATGCAAGAGAACTCAACTCTATTGTTGGCACACAAAGGAGAAGAAAGCATGGAGAAGAATACTTGGTATCTTGACACCGGTACAAACAACCATATGTGTGGAAGAAAAAGCAAGTTCGTTGAGTGATGAGTCAATCGGTGGCAACGTCACCGAAGATGAATCCAAAATACCGGTGAAAGGAAAAGGTAAAATTTTAATACGCTTGAAAGATGTAAGGCATCAATTTATTTCAATGTCTATTATATCCTAAATATGAAAAATATATTTTGAGCATGAGACAACTCTTAGAGAAAGGGTATGATATTCACTTGAGAGATCGTAGCCTTTCAATAGAGATTAAAGAAATAATTTGATTGCCAAAGTGTCAATGACAAGAAGTAGAATATACTTGCTAATATTCTAAATGATGTCGTAATGTGCCTAAAGGCATGCTATGGAAATGCTTCTTGGCTTTGGCAACTAAGATTTGGACATTTGAATTTTAGGGGACAAAAATTATTATCTACAAAAATCAATGGTGAGAGGTTGCCTTCCATCAAACTTCCGGATCAATTATGTGAAGGATGCTTGCTTGGGAAGCAATTTAGAAAAAGATTTTCCAAAGAAACCACCACAAGAGTCAAGGAGCCCTTGCAACTTGTGCACAATGATATATGCGGGTCAATCAAACCTTTCTCCTATGGCAAGAATAGCTACTTTCTTCTCCTTATTGAGAATTACTCTAAAAAATTTGGATGTATTTCTTAAAACAAAAAACAGAAACATTTAGTGCATTTAAAAAGTTAAAAGCACTTATTGAAAAAAAAAAAGTAGCCATAAATTATGGCTTTGAGGTCCGATAGAGGAGGCGGATTTACAACTCATAAATTTAATCAATATTATGAAGAAAATGGAATTCGTCGTCCTCTAACGGTTCCGAGATAACCCCAACAAAATTGAGTGGCTGCCATGTATTGGAATGGGTGGGGTTCCCAACCTATATGGAGAATACCCCGGAGAGCGACGAGCATCATCCATATGTCGGAGAAGTTCGGGGAGTGCATGGATCCTATTTTGGAACATATATGGTAAAAATATATGATTGGATTTCCATATTTACTTTAATCATATATTTATGATTGGACCCTTCATATAGTAGCTTTCCATATAATTGGGCTTCCAATTATGGCAAGCCAATTATGATTCGATTTCCATTAAATATATGATTGATGCATATTGGAAGTTTTCATATATATAATATATATATATATAATATATATATATATATATATATTGGCCTTCCATGTATAGATTACTAAGGGCTTATAAAAGGGTGATGCATGCTAGTTGAGAACTTATCTCAAAACAAGAGTATTTTACAATCTTTGAGAGAGAGAGAAGGACTATTGTGAAAGAGAGATTGCTTTGAATAATTTTTCGGCATCTCTTATTCTTCGGAGTTTGCAATCAAATTTTTTTTTTTTTCAAGTGAGTTGTTGTGATCCGTGTTGGATCGGGAGGAGCTTGTAGAGGGTGTATTCTCTTTATTCCATTAGTGGAGGTTCTTCAGGGTTGGACTCGGTTCGTCCCGTGATTTTTCTCGCAAGGGTTTTCCACGTCAAAAATTTTTGTGTCTGCGATTGTGTTTGACGTATTTTCTGGTTTGGGAAAATGGTTTTCGCGCTTCGTTCCCAACACCATGTCAAATGCCACATAATGGGATATGATATCACCCAAATATTTTGAGGACCAAATAGCTTAATTGATAAAGAAAATATTACAAAAGAACATGTCTTTTGGGAGTCTTGAAACTTTCTACAAAGTCATAATTCTAGGAAAAATGTGTCGATGGAGGTCTAGTCCACGCATACCACAGTGCTCCGTTTTTGACCCAGGATGACACTTTCTTGTACTTTAAAACTTATCAGAGTTTTCTTAGGAAACTGAAAAAATTTGTAAAGAAAAGTGTGCTAAAATATTTGAAATTATATGGTGGTTGGAATTTTCTCAGCGAGATAATCTACTTAGCAAAAGTTTCCATTTTTACTATTTGGTATTTTCCTCCTCTCCTCTTCTCCATTCATCCCAATGCGGCCTATTTATAGAGTTCTAAGAGGGTGTAGTAGCCCATGTGTAATGACCTTCGACACGACTGAAGCCTTAGGTACTGCTTAGGAAGGGTGGAAAATGAGAGGAAGGAAAAAGTTATCGTAAAAGTGGGAGGAAAATTAAAAAAAAGATGGTGTTTATAGAGTTCTAAGAGGGTGTAGTAGCCCATGTGTAACGACCTTCGACACGACTGAAGCCTTAGGTACTGCTTAGGAAGGTGGAAAGAAGGAAAAAGTTATCGTAAAAGTGGGAGGAAAATTAAAAAAAAGATGGTGTTTGGAAAGGAGGAAAATTGGGGGAGATAAATTTGAGAGGAAAAAGTAGGTGGTTCCCACTAAAAAAAATTTCTTCCAAAAGTGGGAGAAAAATGGAAAGAGATGAGAGAAATTTGAGTGAATTTACCCCACCACCCCTCAAAAAGGTAATAATAAATCATCATTTGGGAATACCAATGAGTAAATAGTAATTATACCTCTCCATAAACAAATAAAAAAATTATTTTTAAACTTTTCTTTTTTCTACTTTTTGTGCATCCAAACAAATGAAGAAAAATTAACTTTACTTTCATTTTACTCTCCTCCATTTTCCTTCTCTTCAAAATTTTTTTTCCCTTCCCACAAATGTTCCCAAACACAGTGTTAAGCAAGCTAGTCAGTGGGGTGTGCTAGAATCTGAATAGTTTGAGGTGCAACTGCCTCTGTTGTATGGTTGTCTCTACCACGTGACTACCTCTATATTGTGGTCGCCTCTACGGAGCAACTGCCTTAGTGGCATAGTCACTTCTGGGGTGCGATTACCTTAGCGGCACGTAGGGGTGAGCATCGGTTTGGATCGGTTCGGTTGAAACCGAACCGATAATATTAAAACCTAACCTGAACCGAACCGGCCAAATTGAAAACTGCACCGAACCGATTAACTTCAAAATTGAACTTGAACCGAACCGAAATAAATCGGTTCGGTTTATCAGTTCATTCGTTTCGTGTGCTTTCATATAATGGGCCAGCCCATTACAATTTAACATTAAAATTATTCAAAGGTCCCTCAGCCAAAAAAAAGTCCACGCTGCTTCAACAACAAAAATGGCAAAGACCAATAATTTAGATAGCTAAAAAAAGGTAGTCCATCAGCATAAGAGCATAAAGTAATCTAGAATCTAGATAAAGATAGCTAAAAAAATAACTAAAAAATTAACATTGCCCACAGCAGCAGCAAAAGATAGGTAAAATAATTTCCAGACAATAACAAGGAAAAAATTACATTCCATTATTTCATTAAATTTACGCATGCAAAGTCGCAAAGATAACTAAAAAAATAATTTGGTCATCAATTCCATTGTCGACAGCAGCATCAGAAGATCAAGACACTGAAGACAGACACTACTAAAATAACCCATTTTAGCGACGTCAGGAGACGTCGCTAAATAAGGAAAATACGTCGCTAAAACCAATTTGCGACGTATTTAGCGACGAAAACCGGACGTCGCTTATAGGCAAGTCGCAGATGACACTTTAGTCGCCGAACGTCGCTATTTGCGACGCGGAGTTCATTGTTGCTAGGCATCGCAAAATTAGCGACATATAGCGACGAATCACTACGTCGCCAAAATTGTGACATAAAGCGACTACTTGCGACGCTGTAAACTTTATATATGACGACATGGCATGACAGCCACGTGGGCAACTTAGCGACGCATACCGACAGATTTAGCGACCTACACCCTCAGCCCACGTCAGCATATTAGTGACGTCTAGCGACGTTACGTCGCTATTTAGCGACGTATATCGACGTCTACGTTCCGTCGCAGTACGTCACAGAACGTCGCTATTCGTCGCAGATATTTTAAAAAAATATAATTGATATTTTTG
The DNA here is from genome assembly GCA_029216955.1 of Iris pallida. Classification (NCBI taxonomy): domain Eukaryota; kingdom Viridiplantae; phylum Streptophyta; class Magnoliopsida; order Asparagales; family Iridaceae; genus Iris; species Iris pallida. Next base: position 24,216,667 of record JANAVB010004599.1, on the reverse strand, counting down.
TTATGCTGTGTGTATGTGTTTACAGTGTATGTGAAGTGCAGTGTTCGAACCATCGATAGTTTCGCTTACTGTTCTATGCTTTATCTTGGATAGAAAGAGCAACAGTTCAGGGTGCACTTCTCAGAGCTTCCTCTTCACGTCCTTCACCTTCTCGGGAACCTCTACGACGTCCCGAAAAGTAAAGGACGTGAAAATGAAGCTCTCAGAAGTGCACCCTGAACTGTTGCTATTTCTATCCAAGATGACACATACAACAGTAATCGAAACTGTCGATGGTTCCGAACACTGTATTTCACATTCACTGTAAACACAGACACACATCATAACAAAATACACAATATATTTTTTAAAATTTCGACAGCACCTCCTTTGTATATCATCATCGCTTATAACCTAGCGTAGGTATATTTGTCATCCCCGTCGCAGATATCACAAAGTAAATATCACAATAAAAATAGGAGGCAGTGCAAAGTAAATATCACAGACACACATCCTCACAAACATCCAATAGAGTCAAATAAAAATGGAAGATGATAAAAAGTCTCCCACCAAGTTTATAAACAACAGTGTACCAATAAACAATTTGCCCATAGGGCCAACATACAAGTCAAAAAAACCAATAAAATCACTGCGGACCCCTGTCGCGCAACTGGGACAACTGGGATAGAATGTAGTTATACTGCTCCTGTGTGAGCTGTACCGTAGGGGCAGTAGGAGGCAGTGGAATGTCTGGAGTCGGCGCCGTCGATGGACCGGAAGGACGTATCTGCTCCAGCTCTCGCAGTCGCTCACCATGCGCAACAAGGGTACTCACCACCCTCTTAGTATACTGAGTGAGTGAGGCAGACATGCTCCTCTATGATCCCTACAGCTCGACCTGTCTACGCTCTGTGCGCTGCGTAGACTCGATGAGCGTCTGCAAGCTGGCAGCTGTAGCCTGATACAGACTCATCAGCTCCTGTATACTGCGCTCGACCGTATCAAATCATCCGGTGGCGATCGAGGGTCGGATCGTCGCTCGACCGCATCAGAAATCTGCTGCTGCACTCGCGACGCAGCTCCTCGATCGGACGACGAACATCCTCAGCTCGTGACGACGCCTGCGTAGCCGGAGACTGCACACTGACAGAGGGGGGCCCGGGATGACTCCGAAGCCAAATACGTGTCGTAGGATCCCGTACCGTAGTACGTACCCTTCTGAAGACCGCCAACGGCGGTCATCCAGAGCTCGTTCGGCGATGGCTGTAGGCGGCGGAGGAAGTACCAGCCCCTCCCTCTGCTTGCGTAATAGCAGCAGCAGCACCGCCTCCTCCTGTAGCCGAACAAACTCGCCTAGAACATGTTTGCTAACGTGTAAGTGTTGCTAAAGTCTATATTGATATCTATTTTTCTGATTTCTAATTAGTAAATTAATATAAAGGATAGATACATATGCCTGCGTCGCCCGCTCGTCAATGAACTCCCCAGCCCTCCGATGGGTGACCAGGAAGGCGGTCACCATGTTCGGGTCATCACCCTTTTTTACATGTTAAAAATATTATCTATTATTAGTATTAAACATTTTATCGAACTATATAAAATTAATGTCCGTCATAGGAAACGTACCAGACGACAAAAATGCTCCGTCATCGGAATGGCCACCACACCACTTACCGGCGCTCGACCGCGCCACCTTGGCCTTCTCACACAGCTCCTGGTACCTGCGCTCGCTGAATCTAGCCTTCATTGCAGTCCACTGCTCTGGCATAATCCAACCCTGGATCGGCTGTCTGGAGCGATCACGATGCTTCTGGTCGTCGATCGCATCATGGATGAGCTTGACTACGACGGCAGAAAATTGGCCCTCGATCCTCGCCGTCCGGTGTGGTAGATAGAAATAGGTCCTCTACAAGAAGTAAAATACAAAGTTGTATAATATACACAAATGATTATTAAAATTTAAAAATAAACAAATTTTTTACCTTGAAGTGGGCGAACCAAAAGGCCTTCCTATCTGCGGGAGTATCTGAGTAGTTAATCCAAGGCCCACCATAGTTCTGCCTCAGAAATGTCCCCAGCTATCTCTGTACTGCAGAAGGCCGATATCTATACAATAATAATTTTTTATGAATATATGTACATATAATCATTTGAGAAATATATATAATTAATTAACTTACTTCATAGGCCCTTCCGTCCAAATCTCCATATGTGTCTCGCCCGGGGGAGCGCATGGAGGGTCGCTCTCACCTCCTGCCTGGGCAGGATCAGTCTGATCGTCGTCCTCCATATGCTCGACGTGGGCTCCCTCCATAGAGCCGTCGACAGGAGGAATGCTGGACGGGGGATCAGGGATGCTGGACGCGGATCAGAAAGGCTGGACGACGAGGGAGGAGTCGCCAACCTTCTGGAACTGCCCTGTCCCGGTAATGGACCGGAACAGAACGGTACACTGGCGTACTCGGAGATGAGGATGGGTACGGAACTACCCTCTCCATTCCCAGGCTGAGGCTAACGGGACTGCCTAATGTAAAATCCTCTGCGTCGTCCTCCTGGTCTAGTATACCTGATAATAACATATCAATAAAACAAAAATACATATTTATAGATATACATCACAGATTTTTGAAAAATATCATAGTCATAAAGTGTCACTGAAGTGTCAATAAAAGTGTCAATAAAGTGTCACTGAAGTGTCACAGATTTATATGATAGAAGTGTCACTAAAGTGTCAATAATGATGATAAACAAACGTACAGATTTAATCCTCTTCTGAAAATTCATCTAGTTCGTTTAGCTCATCTACTTCTTCTTCTTTCTTCTTCTTTCTTCTTCTTCTTCTTTTTCTTCTCTCTTCTTTTCTTTCTTCTCTTCTTCTCTTCTCTCTTCTTTCTTCTTCTTCTTCTTCTTCTTCTTCCTCCTCTACATCTTCACTTTCATCTGCATCTTCCTCTTCAGATAATTCTACTTCTTCTACACAATTAGATGTGTAAGAACTTCCGTCGTGTCCACTTCTATAATATTTGTTACAAAGGTAGTTCATCCTATTGATAAGCTATATCGTCAACCTCAAAGGTATTTCTAGTTTTGGTCTTGCATACTGCCCACCATCCGACCTTGTTGTTCTCCGTTTAGGATAACTTGAAGTACACGAGCTGAGCCTGACTTGACAGGACAAATGGTTCATAGGCTTGATATCGACGCCGATAGTTTATATCAACAAGACCGTGCTTGTCTACTTTCCAACCTTGACCTTCAATCGGATCAAACCAATCACACCTGAATAACACAATCTTAGCAGGCTCTATTCCATAACTATATGTCAGCTCCACGATCTCCCGTAGCACGCCATAGAAATCGTTGCCCACATCATATCTTTGTAGTTCGAAGATCTGATATACAAACAGCTGTTTTTGGTGGAGTCGAGATCCACAAAGTTGTCTCTGATCGGGCAAGTTGTTGACTTGAACCTAAATCCATTAATACAGTAGCTTGGCCATATTTTTGTAGCATAAATTGGTCCCTTGGCTAGCGTTCTAATAGACTCATTCTCAGTCTTGCGTATGGACGATCGACCTAAATACCACGAAAGAAGCAATTAAGCTCATTCTCAATCAAGTGCATATACAGAAAGGTAATTACAGAGTTCTCAAGTCTTACATATGCACTCAACCATGATGGAAAATAATGCCTCATTTTTGTTCTAGTTCTTCTTCTGTTATGTGTGGCCTACCTGACCTCACATCATCATTAAATATGCTGAAAACAACATCGTGCAATTAATGTAATAGTATCATTCTCAACACTATTAAAATAATATAGACGTATTATTTACTTACCCCTCCAGTTTCTCTACTTTCTTCTCGTCGCAGTTGAGTAATACTACATCTGAGCAGCCCTTAGCTCATCGTTCAGATATCTCTTCTTCATCTTACCCGATGGCTTTCCTGGAGCATTGAATAACTTCAGTATTGTATCATTACTTTCATGATCACCCTCGTCGTTTCTGGAAGCTCTCGTTCTATTAGTTGCAACATGAGGCTTGAAATACATCGAACAAAAGTTTGTAATCTCCTCGAGAACATAGGCTTCACAAATAGAACCCTCGACCCGTGCCTTATTTTCACCTTTCTTTTTAGGTGATTCAAATGTAGCTCGAATGGGTACATCCATCGATATTCGACGGGTCCACCAACACGTGCCTCATAGGATGAATCGAAAAATGCTCCATAGAGTCGAAGAATCCAGGAGGAAACACCCTCTCTAGCTTGCATAGTGTTACCGCAATGTCCTTCTCTTGCTTTTCTAGACGATCAATGAACAATTTCTTAGAACAAAGACCCCTGAAGAATATGCTAAGCTCCGTCAATGGATCCCAAACTGCCTGCGTAAAATTTCCGAAATGCAATCGGAATTAACCTCTCCATGAATACGTGACAATCGTGGCTCTTCATACCCGTCAATTTATTTTCCTTCGGATCGACACATCTTCTCAGATTTGACAATATCCGTCTGGAAATTTTAGGCCATGGATCCATCGACAAAGTCTCACTTTATCCTCCTTGTCCAGCAAGAAATTGACTTCGCAGGAACTGTTTTCCATTCTGCTGTATCAATACAACGCAGGCGTTTGCATATTTCTTCTAAGTCCAACCTGGCCTTGGGATTGTCTTTCGTTTTTTCCTTTACGTCTATCACAGTATTAATTATGTTATCAAACACATTCTTCTCATATGAATGACATCAAGATTATGTCTGATCAGATTGGTACTCCAGTATGGCAGATCCCAGAATATGCTCCTCTTTGTCCAGTTATGATCTCTACCAAATCCATCGCACTTGTACCCAGTTGTAGGATCTTCGATAGCACTTGAAAATATTAACCTCCTCCCATATCGTGGCTCCGTACCACCTTGGCAGTGGATCACCCTTCTCTACAACGTTGGCATGGAATGCATTCCTGTTCCTTCTGAACGGATGATCTTTTGGCTGAAATTATCGATGACAATCAAAGAAGCACGTTTTCCTCCGTGTTTTAAGCGGAAAGCCTTACTACGGTCCATGCAATACGACATGAGAGACGGCCATGAGTGCTCCCATCCAGATAACATTCCATAGGCCGGAAAGTCGTTGATGGTCCACATAAGGGTTGCCTTCATCTGAAAATTCTGCTTCCTGGAACAACGTACGTGTTAGCGCTACTTCCCTAACTGATTCAACTCATCTATCAAAGGCTGTAAGTACACGTCAATGTTCCTCTTGGAATTGTTCGGACCAGAAATTATAACGGTTAGAAACATGTACTGAGTCTTCATGCACATCCAAGGCGGTAGGTTATACGAGTGACAATCACAGGCCAGCACGAATACAGGGATCCCGAAAGATCAAAAGGAGTAAAACCGTCAGAAGATAGTCCCAACCTGACATTACGCGGATCTGAAGCAAAATCTGGATACACTCGATCAAAGTGCTTCCACGCTTTTCCATCGGATGGTGATCCAACACTCCTTCAATCTGTTCTTGCATGTGCCAACTCATATTTTGGCCGTCTCTTTCACCATAATAATCTTTGCAACCGCGGCGTTAAAGGCAAGTAGTGCATTGAATCGGTCGGTCTTCTTGCACCGGTAGACCTTCCTGTACTAGTTGTCTTATAGCGATCAGCACCACAAAATCTGCACAATCTGCGTCCTTGTCGTCTTTGTAGTACAGCATGCACCCATTGCGACAGGAATCGATTTCTCGTATCCCATCCAGAGCAATCTCACCATCCTCTTAGACCGGTAGAAGGCTTTTGGCAACTTAGCACCCGCCGGCAAGATCTCTATAATCAACTCCAACACTCGGTTGTAGCATTCTTGTGACATGTTAAAATCTGACTTAATGCTCAACAGTCTTTTAACCACCTCCAACGTGAATGATCCTCACAACCAGGATACAATAGAGTCCTTGCATTCTCCAGCAACTCCATGAACTGTGCAGCATCGACGTTCGGTGCCTCCTCAGGTGCATCATGAACGAAACTAGGCCCCGCAGCGTCAAAACCATGTTCACGCACCCATCGTCGTATGCATGATTATCTGAAACAAAATTAGGTCCCGCATGCATATATGCTCAACATAAGGCTCCGGCTCTGATGCTAAGGACCAAGTTCTCCGTGTGCGGTCCACTGATAGTAATTAGCGTGAAACCCCTCGAGTACAAATGATATGTCACTTCACTTCTGGATAATATTTCACGTTATGACATTTCACACACGATACTTAATTTTGGTGTCGTCCATGTCCGAGGGAACGCCTTAGAAAACTGCAGGAACTGCTCTCTCCCTATGTATTCATTCCGCACACCACACATATCATCAGGACGACGATTGTAACATTCATGAACGATTCCGCAAGTAGTAATTCATATCCATTGGAAATAATTCTGCAAAGATGGACCACATTATCTAACAGGCACAAATTCGTATATTATGTCTTATTAGGGACACATTAGTAGCGGACAGTTACTAATATCAGATATACAATCTAGGTCAACTAGTATTGTACTAAGTCAAACAAAGTCAACAAGGTCACCTAAGTCAAACAAAGTCAACAAGGTCAAGTAGGTCAAGGATTGACCTATAGTTGACTTTATCAACTCTTAGTCCAATCTAAGTCAATATCCTATTTCTAGTCATTACCTACTAAGGTACCACTACCAAATTTATCATTTTAGCGACGGCCACATCCGTCGCTAAGACGACGGTAAATACAATTAGCGACCGAGTACGACGGATATTGGCCAAAAATATCCGTCGGCAATCGCTCGTCGCTAATAACCTTCCGTCGCTAAGTTTCGTCACATGACGGACTACGACGGATATCGACGTTACAATACGAAGCCTTAGCGACGGATGTCCGACGGACTGTCGTCCACTTCAGCTTTTAAGTACTGAACTTTGTAGGCTATAGCGACGTACATTTCCGTCGGTAACCCGTCGTAACAGCGTATCTGATAGAATCATTCCGTCGCTAATGCGTCGCAAGGCGTCAGTAATTAACGACCGCTTTCCGACGGATTCCTGACGGACTATCCGTCGAGCAGGTTCTGAAAAGCTTGGCATTTCCAGCACCATGGCGACAGAATCGTAGTCGCTAAACCCGTCGCTACTCTGCGACGCCACAGCGACGGAGTTCTGACTGATTATCCGTCGCCATGGTTCTGAAAATGTCATGCATTTCCAGAACCATGTCGACGGATTTGCCGTCGCTACGCCGTCACTATTTAGAGCGACTGATTAGCGGCTGTCTACCAGTCGCCTGGCGACGGCCGTTCCGTCGCTAGTCCGTCGAAGCTTATACCAGCAGAACGTTACCGACGGATATCCGTCGATAACCCGTCGCTGCCTGAAAACATTTTAAAACTCAAGATAGCGACGGATTACCCGTCGACAACCCGTCGAAACTGGGAGTATCCGTCGCTACACGGTCACTAGTCCGTCGCTAACTGAATTTTTTGGAAAAAAATTGCAGCACTTTCCCTGTTCACAATATATGCATAAACCAAACCAATATTAATGCACACCAATTATCCAACAATCACACAGACCAAATATATAATGCAGTCACATTATCCAAGAATCACATAGACCAAGTATGCACATACGAATTTAATGCACACCAATTATCCAAGAATCATATAGACCAAACCAAATTAATAAAAATAGACATCAATTATCCGGAAGAGTAACCTAATATCCATCGTTATAATCCGATCATTGCACAATATTCCAAATTTTTCACAAATATTCCAAAACACATAGGAAAGAGTTGGCCAGTTACAGTAACCTAATATCCAATCCTGGCGACCGATCATAACACAATATTCCAAAATTTCACAAATATTCCAAAACACATAGGAAAATCGATTTCACCTCACAATGACCACAGTCAGACGATGAATTCTCACAGCCAGGATGATAGTTCGTTGAGGCATGTACCATTCTATCAGCCACTTTGCATACGAAGGCTCAATCTGGTTGAGGTCTTCTGTAGGGATAGGAGGGTCGGTCCCGATGCTACTACTCTCTGACGGTGGCTCCTCCTTAGCTTCAAGCTTGGGAAGCAATCTCTTCCCTGATGGTCATCGTTCTTCCTTGACCTCGACCTTTGGTAACACCTTCTCCTTACAGTCACCGGCTCTTGTTTGACGACGGAGACTTCCTCCGTGTCGACCTCCAAGGGTTTCTTGCCTCGACCCCTTCCTCGACAGCACCACCTCGACGTCCTAGGAGCCATCTTTCTGACAACAGAAATTTTCATAGGGTAAAAATTTACTCTCAAGTTATAAAAGTTGTGACGTTGGTTTTTTGCGTTCATCATCATTAGAGGGAGCAGCACTGGAAAAGTTGTGACGTTGGTAGCATGAGTAAAAATCTGTATCACAAGATAACGAATTACTATGTAATCATGTACTCACCAATAACCGGATGTAACTGGAGTCGTTGGGCCTATCATGCAGTAATTTGTGGATCCGCTGGTATAGGCCAGATGTACTTAGTATCTAGTGTATCAAGTCTGTATCGGTCTATCGGATTGGTATAGGACGTATCATATTGGTATTGGCCTTAACAAATTGTATCGTCCTATATCCGATATGTATATGTATCGGCCGTATAGCTAGGATTCATATGGCCTTATCGATTTGGTACGGTCATATCCGATATGTATCGCCGTATTGGATTATTATATACCATTTCGGATTAGTTTCATGGAAGGTTTAGTAACAACTGTACTTGGATTTCTCTCTTCTCGAGCTAGAATACCATTGCAAGAGAATCACCAGATCGTGATTGGCCAGTTACAGTAACATACATACTTCCTTTTCCATCAGGAAAAGCGAGATTGAAAGGAAGTATGTATGTTCTGTAACTGGCCATTTACGCTCTCGTGACTCTCTTACAATGGTAATCTAGCTCTAGAAGAGAGTAATCCAAGTACTTGTTACTAAACCTTCTACGAAACTAATCCGAAATGGTATATAATCCAACACGGCCGATACCTATCGGATATGACAGATACCAACGATAAGGCCAATATGAATCCTAGCTATACGGCCGATACATATCGGATAGGACGATACCAATTCGCTAAGACCAATACCAACCGATACGACCCATACCAAAACGATAGATCGATACTAATCCGATACGTCAATAATTATAAGTACCCTGCGGTCCAGGAGGTTGATCCGCTATATACACCCATGTACGATCAACGAGTAACGATCCATTTCAATTTGGATGTGAAAATCTGTATCGTAAGACAAACTAAACATAATCAGTTCTATTTCACATGCTTAATTGCCAAGTATGGGAACGAATGGCTCAGAACACAACCCAAAATTCATTCTAGCATACATTAGTGTAAATCATCTACGTTCTGTACATAGTGTAGTATATGTTCTTATCGTATCTAGTATCTGAAGATGTAACAGAATTAAGATGAACTCACATAGATTACAGGTGCCCCACATTTGAGTGCTACACCAAGACTCACCGTGATGAGATTAGTGATTTATTTAACCTAATATAGTAATCTTGTAATTTAAGTTGGAAGAACGTACAAGTAGCGTTATAGTTTCTGCCTCGCCAGTCGAATGGCTTAATTGCCAAGTATCGGAACGAATGGCTCAGAACACAACCCGAGATTCATTCTAGTATACATTAGTGAGTTCATCTTGATTCTGTTACGTCCTTCAGATACTAGATATTAAAACATATAGTACACCATATATACAGAACATAGATGATTCACACTAATGTATGCTAGAATGAATCTTGGCTTGTGTTCTGAGTCATCCGTTCTGATCAAGCATCTTCCTTCTCCTCTGTACTTTCTCCGGGTCTTGCCACCAGATGTGCTGCTTCCCCTCCTCTTCCTGTCCACTTCTTCTCCCCCGACTCTACACTTGAGGTGGATGTCATATGTTGCTGAGAGAGTCAAATAAGAAGAAGGAAGTAAGGGAGGAGCAGATTTGTTCAGAGCCATAGTGGAGGACGAGGAGAAGAAGATGCTTGATCAGAACGGACGGCTCAGAACACAAGCCAAGATTCATTCTAGCATACATAGTATGAATCATCTATGTTCTGTACATATGGTGTAGTATATGTTCTTATCGTATCTAGTATCTGAAGGACGTAACAGAATCAAGATAAACTCACTAATGTAATACTAAGACATCATCTACTACTATATAAGATATAGTGATAGGTTTTCGTACATCATTGCCGAGGGATGAGGATCGGAGACAGTCACTTTATATAGGCTACTTGCATAGTTTCTGCCTCGTCAGTCGATGGCTGCAGGGACTATGTCCTGATCACCATTAGTGTGAATCATCTATGTTCTGTACATATGGTGCAACACTTTTCCTGTTCACAAAAATATACATAAACCAAACCAATATATAATGCCACCAATTATCCAAGAATCACATAGACCAAATATGCACATACGAATGGCTGCAGGGACTATGTCCTGATCACCATGTCGTACCGTAGATTAATGCAATGGAGCTGGAGCCAAATACAAAACTAAATACAAAATACAGAAACCAAAATATAAAATACAGAAACCAAAATACAAAATATAGAATTCAAATAGGACCCTCTGTAGAACGGATGGCTCAGAACACAACCAACCGGAGAGGATACTCTGAGAGATCCATCTGAGTAGCGTATACTCTGAGAGATCACCTTTACAAGAAGATATCATAGTGGGATTGAGTGCTGGAGGGATACTATCAGAGTATCGTCCTACTCAGATGTCTCTCACCGTTACTATTTTTTTCTGACAGCATGGTGGATGTGCTCCGTCAACAGAATCTGACTCCAAGCCAAAACTTTGCCCCGGAGCTCAAGTGTCCTTCGTATAGAGCTCGAGTGAGAGTTTCCTGACAGCATGTGTCTCCT